>JAEQBH010008868.1:0-206425 GCA_016808115.1 Tetrastigma voinierianum | reverse complement strand
AATCCACATTGAACACGCTTTGGGATTATTGCCTGAGGATGCCATACATTTCCATTTTCGACCCCGTTTCCTAAGAAGCGAGCAGACTGCGGCACATGGTGAAACATGACCCTAGAGGAGTGAAATGTTCTTTTGGAGCAGAGGAGAGGGTCAGAGGTGGATTTTGAATAAAGACTTGAGTCTTTATATTAAACCCAGAAATTACAAGTATAATAGGAGTGTCTTATATAGGCTAGGCTATACAACTTCAGGAAAATACAAATTACAATCCTCGGGAAAATACAAATTATAATCCTAGGAAATTACAAAAGAAAATATAACAATATAATAATCTGACATCCCCTCAAACTCATGGTGGTTTAAGAGAAATCATTATGAGTTTGAAGCTAAAGCTCAAAAGTTCATGAGGAAGTGGTTTGGTATGATATCAACTAATCGATCTTAAGAGGAAACAGATCATGTGAGTGTACCCTAAGCAGATGATGACTTAATATGACAACTGTAATCTCAATATGTTTAGTAAGTTCATGGAAGACATCATTATGAGAAATTTGAATAACACTTCTATTATCACAGTGAAGTTTAGTTGTAGTGGAACAGTCAACACCAAGATCCTGTAGTAACCAACGTAACCAAATAAGTTCAGCTGTAGTAGTTGTCAATGCTCTATATTCTGCTTCAGTGTTGGAACGAGCAACAACTGTTTGTTTCTTGCTTCTCTAAGAGATAAGAGAATCACCCAGAAGAAAACAATATCCTGTAGTAGATCGACGATCACGGACACTCCGCCTAACCAGACCAATACGCCTCAAGAGTTAATGGGCAATGGGAAGAAAATGAAAACCATCAAATATGGTGCTCATGATATCAAGAATATTGAGAACAATGAAGATAATGAGGAGATTCAGAGGAAAACATAAACTAACTGACTACATGAACTGCATAGGAAATATCAAGGCGAGTGATAGTGAGATAGATTATACTCCCAACAAGCTGTCTGTAGAGAGTAGCATCAGATAGTGATTCGCCATCATGAGAATTAAGGTGACAGTTATACTTAATAGGTGCGTCGATTATCTCGACACGCGATACCGGCTCAAGAAATCATATATCGGCATACTGCCCCGAGTAAGATAATAACCATATGCAGAAGAAGAAACTTCTAGACCAAGAAAGTAATTAAGAGGGCCGAGATCTTTCATTTCAAATTGACGACCAAGAAAGTGCTTTAGATCCTGAATACCCTGCATATCATCACCTGTAATAATCATATCATTGACATACAAGAGGAGAATAGTAATACTACAACTGCATCACGAAAAGAGTTGTATCAAAAGAACCGTTTGAAAACCATGTCGAGAGATAGTAGAACCGAACGCGTAAACCATGCCCGATGAGCTTGCTTTTAAGCCCATAGCGCCCGCCTATAGTCGTAAAATACTCGTGAGGGTGTGATGCCCGGTGTCCTGACTCACCCGTCAACTCCGCTAAATCTATACATCTCGTATCACGAGACCCATACCCGAGTAAAAATGCCTCTCGGGCTCATAAACCAATACTCATAAAAAACAAATATCACGACTATTCTCCACCATCTCCAACTAATTCAATAGTTGATTACATCTTTTATACAAACATATATTAAAAATCTACAATTCTAACACATGTTATATCCAAAAACCATAAAAGCCACACAAACCTGGGCTTCTTCAAAATCAAATTTAAATGAGGTCACCTACTCGAGCGCTCCCGCATTCTGAAAAGTATATTCCTCGATAAAGGAGCTATCGCTTCAGTAGTGGAATCACCAAACGGGTTACTCTCCACCTGGCGTATATGCAATGCCCAAAATAAACACACACTCAAGTAAATACGTGATCCCACTGAATGTCTGCTAGCGATCACCCCATGTCGCTAGAGTCCTCACCGACTCACACTTGCCTAAGCCATGTATGAGAAAATAATCATTTTCAAACAAATTCGTTGTTCTTGAAAATATACTATCAAATATTCTGAAAAATATGCAGATCACCTTTCGAGGCGCACTACGCGAGCCTCCAAATGGGGCCACTTCGCCATCATCCGATATGATCCGTCGCTCCATCTCCCAACCCACCTCCGACATCATCCTATGAAATTCCTTTCGCAATCCATGTCCGTTGTTTTTACAAAAACCATGTCAGCGTACTCACACACCTAACTTCTAGTTACCCACAGATATGAAAATGCATTATGCCATTTTCAAACCATTTATACAATGTCAATATGCATACTAATCAACTACAATTACACACATGTAATTCAACACATCAACCATCACCCAATTTTAGTTTCACTTACAAAACACACCTCATTTCCACGGCCTACACACAATTTTATTCCATATAATTGTGTTGTGTTAACACCTTTAAAATCATGTCTTAACCTATCTATTTCACACATACTAAGCTATTCATTTCAACAATTCACACAACATATGGACGATTTTTGGTCCAATTTACACAAACCCGGATCGTCTTTTAACTCCGGTCCTAAACAGAGCATGGTCACCCGTGGCAGCCCACTCATCCACCATTTGTTCCACTTTTTGAAACCGATTTCCATGGCCATATCCGCCTCCTACACATCAATACATGACGGTTTAATAAATTATCACACAACACCCAAAACAGTCCCTAAAACTGCTACGGACTGCACAAATGGGTCTAAAAAATTCCAACATTCCGGTTCCAAGATTTGGGACTGATCAAACGGCCAATCACGACCTCAATCCAACACAAACATCAACAAAGCACTTAAACCAAGAATAAAACAAGTAGGATGAAACCCCTACCTCACTGAGTTTGTCAAACTCCGAAACCTATGACCACGCAGGCCCGATGTGTAGAACCACTTTGCTTCTTGCTCATAATCCGACTTGCTCAATACTCAAATCCCAGAGAGAAGTTGCACCTTCTCTCTAAAAAATCCACCATTCAATCGCCTCTTCTCCCACACTCATCGCACGCTCCTCGCCAAAAAAATGGAGAAGAAGCTCCCTTTTGTCCTCGCTATCGCCATATGTCAATCTTATGATTGGTTGAGAGGATTTCTTATCCACCAACCAACCACTTCCTTTGGTTTCCTTTCTATCCAACCCGCATCATGCCATGTGTCAACGTGGGTCCCACCTGAGCTCAACTTGACTGGAATTGAGTCGACATGTGGCACCCCGTGGTGCCACTAAAAATGTGCCATGTCCCGCCAACGCCGCTTCTCAAAAAATGTGCAATTCGACCGCCACGACCGACAATTTACGTGGTAGCTAGATTTCACGAGACAATTCCAACTGCGGAAACTGGTCATCATCCGGAGATTCAGAAAATTTTCGGATTTTTACCGAAATTACTATTTTTTGCCATTTTTTGAAAAATTCAATTTTCGGCCTTACGCGTAGGAACCTCGGCGGGTGAGAGTACTGGCGAGGAAGCTCATAGACTTCCTCTGAGAGTTTACCATTAAGAAAAGCATTTTTGACATCCATCCAAAGAGTGGCCATTCATGAAATGCTAAACGACAATAAGCAGAGTCATGACAGAAAAGTCGAGCTACAGACAAAAGTCCCTCATAATCAATCCCATACTCCCGAGTAAACTCCCCAGCAACAAGAGCCTTGTAGCGATCAATACTATCCGATCGAGTCTTGATCTTATAAACCCATTTAGAACCACAAGCATTTTCTGTATGCGATCAACCAAATCCCATGTTCCAGTCTTATGCAGTGCATCCAACCTTATTTCAGCTATCGCCATAGGCTGGGAGAAGCCTCAAGGAAAAGTCTGAGGTCTTTAGGAGAGAGGCAAGAGCGTAAAGCAATGAAAGTCACAAAGGTGAGAAGGGAAGAGAAGTTACCCGATGGAACGATGGCGCATGAGAGTCGGCGACTAGCAGTGATCCACAAATGAGTAAAGATCGCGGGCACGCCGATGATCGGCAAGGAAGCACACTGCTGAAGGAGAAGGAACACAAGAATAGGCGGGGAGACTCAGATAGAGAGGTGGGTGACTTCTCAGGAAAAAGGTCAGGGAGAGGATCGATAGAAAAAATAAGGGAAACAGGAACATGAGGTAGTTGGTATAACATTTTGTGTTCCCAAAAGACCACATGCCGAGAAATACGAAGATGTTTGCTAATGGGATCATAACACCTATAACCTTTTTGACCAATTCCATACCCAAGAAAACAACACAAACGAGAACGAGACTGAAGTTTCTTTCTTTCATGATCATGAAGAAGAACAAAATAGACTCATCCAAAGACTCTAAGTAAGTCATAGGAGGGAGAAGAACCAAACAATAGATCATAAGGAGTTTGATTCTGAACAATGGGAGAAGGACAACAATTGATGGTGTAAACAATGGGTGAAGAGCAACTTCCCCTCAAAAACCGAGAAGGAGTGTAATGAGTCAAAGAGGGTAAAGACGAACAACATCAAGAATACGATGAAGTTTGCGCTTAGCCCTGCCATTTTTTTGAGAAGTGCCTGCACAAGAGAAATGATGAACGGTACCAAATTGATGTAGAATTGAGGTAAATTCATGGGCTTTATATTTCGCATTATCGATCTAAAAACTTTGATAGGTTTAGAAAACCGTGTTTCAACTTTCATTTTGGTAAAGTCAATGAGATATATTTGATAAAGTTCAGAACGATTTTTAAAGAGATAAATCCAAGTATATCAGAAAAATCATCCACAAAATAACAGCAACGTGACTCCAATCTGAGTAGAAACGTGAGAGGGGCCACATACATCGAACGAATAAGATCAAAAGCAAGAAGAGCAATGAGAAACACCGTTATTAAATGGTAAAGTAGTTTCTTGTTTGCCAAATTGACAAGGCATACAATCAAAACTCTTATTTGAAACCTAACTCTAACAAAATCCTAGAAACTAGTTGTTTAACCCTAGATAGATGCATGACCAGCGTGAATGCCATAAAGCAAGAGAAGAAGTGCTCTGTCCTGAGACAACAGAAGTAGAGAGACGAGAGGATGGTAAATGAAGAAAGATGAGCTTAAACAACCTTTCGACCTTACGGGCCATCCCAACAATCTGTCCCGTATGAGAATCCTACACAACCACACCAGTAGAGGAAAAGGCTAGAGAAACCAAGTTCTGAGTCACCCAACGTAAAAGATTACGAGTGAGCTCAACTGCAACATTGGAAACAGACAAGGCTAGTGTAGACATTACTAACATGAGAGACATGCATAAGGAGAACCATTTGCGTTGTATAAGTGGTAGGAGAGAAGTAGAAGTGTGTGAAGGTACAACATTGTGGAGAGTTAAGTCATATGATCAGAAGCAGCGTAATCAAGAATCCACGAGGAGAAGTACCGAGCATCGCCGAAAGAGTTGTGTTGATGCATTGGAAGATGGAAGATAAACCCACTAACCATATCATAGATCTCGCTATAGAGAGAGATGAGGCAGGACCAGACTTGGAATGGGAGTCAATAGTTGATAATTTAGACCGGGTCAAAGGCAAAGCAAAGTTCAAGAATACGTTGACGAGTAATGTGCTCAACAATGACCTTTTGTTCTTACAGAACCGCAAATAAGAAGAGACTTCTATTGTTATGTCGTCTCGACATTATTCCCTTTACCTTGGAAACAAAGGTAGGTGAATTGACAAAGGGAAAATGGTGAGGCCAGCCTCATGAATGAAGCAACAGTAGCAAGAACCACGGTTTTGATAGAAATGGGTTCGCTTGAAGATTCGTCTCATATCAACTAATTCTATGAATAGCTTCAGAGATCATTTGTAAAGGATCCCGATGGAGAATATGACTTCATTAATTCAAACTCACTTAAGCCCCATTAGAACCAAAATGCACCGTCCCTCGCTCACAATGAACATAAAACCAATTTTGGTGTCGCGATAATCAAGAGTAACTAGTTCGATGCAATTAATTGATCCTAACAGATTTCACCACGGATATACAGCTGGATCCGCCACTTGGTTCCCGATAACTGAAGAAGTTCACTTGTGAGCTTGAAGGCGGAAAGCACCACTGTCCAAAGATATCGAACAAGTAAGTCCCAAACTTTTTGGCAATATCAATGTTGCCAAACTCATCAACAATGGATGGAATAGATGTATTATTTAAAACCAAGTGATGATCCGATCCGATGATTAACATTTTCCAATTCTCAACTGGACGGCATAGGCACCGCTTTGTCTACTGTTTCGAATAAAGATCATTACCAGAGACATAAAGCCAACATGCGCCTTTGAGATAACTATGCATGGCTTCGAGACCGCTGGGAAAATTATTCCATTAAAAATACATGAATCGACTATACCAATTGCATATTATCTTATACTTACAGACTCATAAGCCTTCCCATTCTTCACCGATATAGGACTTCTCAATACACTCAACAAAGTTCCACCACATCCACCCACATGATTAAGTTTGAACCTGACTTGATACCACTTAATGAGAGTTTGGTTTGAATCTCTCTTGGAATACATGAATACATATTCCGCCAAAAAACTGAACATAATCATGTGAATAGTTGCATGATAAAAATACAATTTCAAATAAATATTCAAGTTTGTAACATACCCGAATCAATTGCTATTTCATCATGGATAAGGTTGAATCAAAGGAAGATGATGATGTTGATGGTGGTTTTTTTCATTTCTAAGGGAATGGTGCTTTGAAGGTACATGTATGAGATTTATACTAACCATATCTTGGGGACTATAAACAAGTTTCCATTTTATTTATAAAATTGCTACAGTTTCTCCATCAATTATGATAAAATTTATACTAGGCATTCGCACGTTCGCCCATATTTACCGATTGATATTTCCGAGAGCCCTGCACTAGACTATATAATGGATCACCTAATTTGACTCACTTTGATGAACAGCGATTCCATGCTACTACATTTACACATGAATCCAAATACAGAAAAAAATGCTAACATATTTATCATTTGGGTGTCATCATATATCAAGACATTATATTTCGATACACAAATAGAACATACATGATTCTCGAATGCTATATTTGTCTTTTTAAGTGTCCGTTTGATGGTTATTTTAAGAATTGCTTTTAACTTAAACAACTCAAAAGTGCTTCTTCAAGAATTTGATGCTTGACAAGATTTAATAATCATTTCGAAAAACATAAAAATTACTTTTAAGATTAATAGAAAAATCAAGATTTATATTGTATTTGAAAGAAAGAAAAACATTTTATTGATACTGAATAGATTCATAGAAACGAGGTTTAAGACATCAAACAACTATCTAGATATAAAATAAGGTTAAAATCGAAGCTAAGTCATATAGATATTTTTAAGTCAAAATAGTTATAAAGCCACACACAAATACAGTTAATTGGAGGTTAATTGTTCATACGTGAAATTGAAAACTCAAATCTAGTAACTAGGCTGGTAACTGCCAGCTACCATGAAACGCTACATGCTTGGCCTCGTTAGAACGTTTTCCGAACTCGCTTATTATGCTAAACGAGGCGAGCCCGAACATCATTTCAGGCTCGTTAAACGAGTCGCGGCCCGAAAGCAACAAACTCGGCCATTCAGAACAGTTCGCGGAGCAAGCTCGTTAACTGCATTCGTGAAACGCGCCGCCAACCGCTCTCGCGAACAAAGTCAGAACACATGGAGAAGACTTGATGCACAACAAATTTTCCTACAAATGAACATGATGAATATTTTAACTCTTGAACTTCAATCGCTAATTGAACTTTTATCGCTCCTTTATCTTTGTAATTTAGTTGTATGTTGCCTATTTTAGATTTTTGAACATTTTCTAAATAGGGTCAGAATCGAGCCGAGCTACTCACGAGTTGTCGACGTTCGACCTCGCTAGGAAGCTCGCTCTAACTCATTTATTATTAAACGAAATGAGCCCGAGCACCCTCAACCTCATTGTCACCAGAATAGGCTCGGAATAGGCTCAGCCTACTTCCTTTAAACCGAGCGGTCTGGTTTAATACTTACCGGTTACAATTTCTACTAGTAACTATTATAGTAATTAACTAAATAACTTTACCTTGTTTATTGTTCAATAAATGCACTTTGTTAAAAGTCATGAGAGTAATTATCTCTGTTTAAACAAAAAAGGAAAAAAAAGGAGTTAAACTTAAGCTAGGGTCGAATTATGCAACCATAGTATACTAGTGATTATTTTGAACTTCAAAAAATACTCTTAGATTTCCACTTGGAAATGCCATATGAGAATTGAAGCATAAAAATATTACCGTTGCATTTCTCTATTTTTTTTTTTTTTTTTTGTCAAGCGTCCTGAACGAGCCTATGTTTATACAAAATACTCCTTTAAGTCATATCACATCGAGATTAATCCTCATTCGAGCCAAGATAATTCACTACAAGAAAGATCTACCACATAACATAATTGCATTCACAATACTCGAACTCGAGATCTCTAGTTAAGCTAGAAGATACCCCAATCATCTCACCTACATGTTTGGTGGTACAATGGGTGATTCTAGCTCCCAATCATCTCACCTACACGCCACTGGCATAAACAGATTTCTCCTAGTTTGTGGATTTGTGAAGGTAATATATATATATATATATATATATATATATATATGAAGATATATATATATATATATATATATATATATATATATATTTTGTGTAATCAAATAAACTTTTATATCATCTTCGATAAAAAATGCTTTTTGAGTTATCTTTAGGTTTGAGGGTTTTTATTTGTTTCAAAAAACAAGCCCTAAAAATTCATCTCATAAGCTTTTATTTTTATTTTAATTTATAACTCTTTCATTCCTTCTTACTTGATCCATCGATAGTTTGAAAGCCTCTCTACTAATTACTATAACTCCAAGAAGAGGGAAGTAGAGATCATTTTCTGGAAATAAGTTCAAAATAGAGGAAAATTAGTGTGGCATTTTTAAAAGAAAATATAAGTTTTTTCTAATAAAATATAAAAGAAAAAGAAAATAAGAATATTTATTCTAAAAGATATATTAATATGAATAAATATTATTTTAAAATGATGTGAATGGGAGTGGCGGACTTTAAACGAAGTTGAGAGAGGAGTAGAAATGTGCATTATATGCACATTATTTTCCCAAAAGTCCAGGGGGTATGTGCCCTCCTAAGCCTCACTTCGGTCCGCTCAATGTCTTATATGATATGCTTCATGGTATGGCATCATCTTTTTTAACAAGGAAAAATGCGCAAAAAAACCTATGTTATACCAATATCATTTTTTACTAAAGGCCTGTAGACACCAGCCTAAATTAATCTCTTGTCTGAAAGAGGCTCCTATAATTTACTCTAGTAATCCAACGGTAATGCTCGATACGACGTCCACATTTGCATCATACACCCACTCTCCTCCCTTCACCTCCCCGTGTTCTCTTCTCTTCCTTTTCCTTCTTCTCCTCTCACCACAAACCCCTCCCCAAGTTGGACCACCTGCCTCCCCCCCGGCACCACCTGTCCAAAAATGGCTTTTATTTTCTTTTTAACTCTAATTTTTTTTATTAAAATTTTATTTTCCTTTTAATATCTATCAAATTAAAATTAAATTCATTTTTTAAAATATAAGAAATTATTCAAGTTATTTTAGTTTTAAAAATCTATTAAATAAAATTCTTATGTTACTTAAAATAAATTATTCGTTATTTTAAATCTACTAAAATATTTTATTTTTATTTTTATTTTTAAAATATACTAAATTTAAGACGTATTTATTAAAATATAAATAATTATTCAATTATTTTAATTTTTAAAATTTATTTAATTTTTAAATTTATAAAATGAAAAATAAATGGATGAGTTTGAAATAACATTTTAATATTGAATATTATTTCAATGGATGAGTTTTAATATTTATATTAAAATATTTTATATTTTTTATTTAAAACTAATTCATTTTTTAAATAGATGAGTTTTTTAGTATTTAATATTTATATTTAAAATTAATATATTTTAACATATTAAGTTAATATAAATTTTTGATAAATATCACGGATGAGTTTTTTAAAAAATATTTAAAAAATTATTTAAAATGTGAATATTTATTTATTTATTATATAATTTATATTATTAATTATTATAAACAAATATATTTATATTAAAGATATTAAATATTTTAATTAAAATCTAACTTATTTTAAAGAAATAATTATACATAAATTAAAATAATTAAAAAAATTAAAAATACTAAAACATTTTATTTCTATTTTTAAAATAAAATTTTAAATTTTTATTTAGTAGATTTTAAAATTAATATATATATATAATTTTTTTAGTAGATTTAAAATAATCGAATAATTTATTTAGTAGATAATTGTTTTTATTTATTTATTTATTAAAAACTAAAATAAAATTTTGTAAAAAATTAAGAGTTAAAAAAATGGCTTGGACGGGTGGGGGTTAAGGTTGGGACTGTTGGATCAGGTGGGTGGGTTGGATGGGAGTTGGGTCCAACTTGGGGGAGGGTTCGATGAGGGAGAGAGAGGAAAGAGAGGAGAGACAAAATAGAGGAGATAGAAGAGACAAGAAGAGAAATGAGAGCGTGAGTATGTCCAAGGTGTCAGCATAGATGTCGATCAGCATTTAACAGTCATCGTAACAATGTTTAACCAAGTAAGGGCTAATTTAAGCTACTAGAGTAAAATGGTTAAAGTTCTAGGAATGCAATCGTGTTCTATAATAGTGTTTTACCGTCCTAGTGTTCTGTGGTAAGATATGTTAAATTAGAAAAGATATATGATATATATGTTATGTTTTTCGCATAATAAATTTATTCTTTTTTAATCATTTTTGAATAAGTTTACTTTTCATATTTTGTATGGTGCGCATGGGTAAAGTGCAGGAGACTCAGAATTTTTTGTTATTTGGTCAACCAAAGAATGTAGTTTGCAAATAAATATGCCGATGTATTTGTAGATAAAATAGATGAGACATGAGTATCACATACAAAAATTATTGAATTGACTGACTACTGAACTTATTGAACAACTAATGACTGTATGCGATATTTTAATTGACCACTTAGCAATGGAAACTAGAATCAAGTAAACAATTTTCAGTAGAAATAGCGAGGCTGGGCATGTTTTTTTTGGGCTTTGCATAAAAGCCTAACAATTTTCAAAGATCCAACCTATTTGTTTTTTATTTTTCACGACTTATTACCGAAATTCTAAAAATAATCCGAATAAAAAAATCATCTTTCAACACAAATACCAATTCTTTGCCCAACAAGCATGAGGAGTTAGCAAAGACCGACTATCCAATCAGAAAAACATACAACTTAATACTTAATACTACTGCTACCATTTAGCATTGCTAAAAAACATTTATGCAAAGATTAAGTAAAAACAACCACTTTGGTCACTTTAATACTATTAAGTATTATTTATACTGTTGAAAAAGTTTTATTTAGCATTAAGTAAAAAAACAAGCGCCACCTTAGTCTATAATGAATTCAATGATCAGGTAAGTGGTGCATTTCTAATTGCTGGGAACCAGTTGCTTGTTTGACTCATGAACTTCTTGCAATTTCTTTTGCCAAAAGAAGCTAAGGGTCTGCTTAGTTTCTATTTTTGAAAACTGTTTTTTGTTCTCATAAACAAGGAGAATAAGGAAAACAGGGAGAATACGTCTTATGCCTATTTTTAATCGTTATTCGAAAAATAGAAACAATTAAATCAAGAGAATAAGAAAATTTTTTAGAAAACACAAAAATAGTGTTCTTGTGTTCTCAAAATCGTTTTACATTATTATTCTAAGTGATTTATTTGCTTGAAAGGATTGTTCTTAACAACTTAGAGAACATTAGATTACAAAATCAAATCCATTTCTAATGAAATGATTATTATCAATTATAAGTTGTTAGTTTGTAAACTACTAGGTAAAGGGTTGGGATGAGATTATGGAAGGTTCCAAGTTCTAGTTCCAATAGTGACAAAAACAAAAAAAAAAAAAGTAGTACCTCATAGTATGAATTCAGTCCACTTTTGATTTGTCATAAAGTTGTGTTTTCCTATTTAGATTAGAACATGCAGTTGGACTGAAACTGCTTTGTGTCCAAATTTGTATTGGTACTGCTTTATTTGCTTGTTTCTCTGTCCTGTCTAATTCATTGTGGTAGAGCGCTTAATGTTTCAAAAAGGTAAGGCATAGGGAGGGGAGAGGTCCCGAGTTTGAGTCCTAATGGGACAGTTTACTACATTGCAACTGAAGTGTTTAACTGTAAAAAAAAATCACTATCTAACAGTGTAAAACTCGTTCTCAGATGAGAACAAGCTTTTTATAGCTAAACCCAACAAATTATCTAAATCTTATGTCATTTTATTGCATTGTCTTTTTGTAGGCACATTAAAATTAATTATTCTACTCGAAGTATTTCGTTTTATATACCCTTGAGTTTCAGAACATAAGACGTGTGGATGTCTGTTTTAGGTACACAAATACTTCTTTAAAAACTAGCCTAGTATGCCCACTTATCCATGCAACAAAATTAACACTTAAATATCATTAACTAACAAATATTAGAAAATATATATTGACAACAAAAAATGAAATCAACTTGGTTTTTCAAAACAAAATACTAGAAAACAGGAGAATTTTAGGTTGTAGAATATTAAGACATGTTTGTTTACAATTTTTGAAGACTATTTTTTTGTTTTGAAAAATAAGGAAAAACAAGAAAAACACCAATTTAAGAGAACACGAAAATTGTGTTCTTTGTGTTTTTAAAAACTGTTCTCAAGAACAGTTTTTAAAAATAGGAACCAAATCGGTCCTTAGTTATTAAAGGCATGAACTTTTTTAAAAACAAAATTTCCTTTTTGTTACTAAGCTATGCCCCCAATTAAAATTTATAAATACTAAATTATTATCTAAAGCTTCTTATATTACTTAACTTTGTCCTCACTAATTTTTAATCCTTTGTCCTGCCTATGCAACATAAATACTATCTCCGAGACTTGAATAAATTCTCTTTTAACATATCACCCTCTATTTAACCTCATTTTTCATTGTTTTCATGTTCAAATTGGTGCTTTGTCATGTAAGGCGCTCATGAAAATAAATTAACAAATGGCAAATTAATCCTTTGAAATCTATGTGAAGGAAGGAAGTTAACAGGAAAACATTAAGCAAAGGACTATATTGGCAAATTAGGTTCGTGGAGCTTAGTTTTTGATGACCTAATCCAATCATGTAGATATTGTCTGCTTTGAATCCAAGGGGCCCTCACTACTTTGAACCCAAGGGGCCTTTTTATCGCTTTAAACACGTATTTGTACAAGGTTAGGAGCGTTTCTCCTTTATCCGGCGCGGGATGTAACAAACACCTCTACGCAGACACAACGCCCTTGTTGCAACATCCTCCCATGTCCTGGCGATTGGCGAGGTGAAGCAGACAAATACCCTATATGGGGCCAAACATAATGGACCTTCACATCGGAGTCAGGGATTGGCTCTGATACCATCTATAACGACCTGGTCCAACCTTGTAGATATTGTCCGCTTTGAACCCCAAGGCTGTCCCTCACTTTAAACGCGTCACTAAGCTCGAGATGAGCTCATACTTATATAATGCTGTGTTTTCTCCCTATCCGATATGTGACGCGACATGGCCAGGCAAGGAAAAAAGATGGTTAAGAGCATCTCCAACAAACTCTATATATAGAGATTTTGAGGGCAAAAATCACACTCCAATAGTTTTCAATTTTCATCTCTAAAATAGAGATGTGAATAGTGCATCTCCATATTTGGATATTCACTATTCAAAACTCTAAATATAGAGATGATGGGACCCACATTCCCCTATTATTTTATTATTATTCTATTATTCTTTCATTATTTTATTATTATAATAATAGAATAATTATTTTAATGATATTTTTATAACATATTTTTATTTTTAAGATATTTTGTTTTTATTATTTATTATTACATTAAATTTGGAATTATTTATATATAGTAAAATGAATTAATATATTCATTTAATAAGACTAATTTATTTTTAATAATTTATCATTTTTCTGGAAATTATTTTTGACAATGATATAATATATTTTTATTATTTCTATTTATATTGAAAATGAAGATTGTTGGTTAGTTAGATAATAAACATTAAGATTTTAATTAATTAAAGCTATAATTTCTAATAAATAAAAATAAAACTTAGAACATAGAAATTACATCATATGATGTTTTGCAAACTATTTATTTAAAATAAAACATTAACTATAAGAAACATCAAGTATTATACTTTCTCATCATTGCATAATTATTGCATTCATGTAAAATGAGTTTTTATCTTTAATTTGTTTATGGCGAGCAAGAAACCATTGAAATTGTTATGTTTTATCTAATATCATTTAAACTTTCAGAACAAGGAACCATTGAAATTGTTCAGTTTTACCTATTATCATATTAATTTCCAGAACAAACATCACATTCAAATCAACAATGCTCCCATGAGCGTCAAATTCATCTTCTATAATCATATTATGCATACTGACATAATATCATTAAGCATTTGTTTCTCCCAATAATGTGTTGATTCTTTGATAATTGTAATGAATATAACGGTGAAAATTATAGGCATTTACCACCATATTAATTTTTGTATTTTATTTTTATCATTTGTTATAATTTTTAATGTAATTTCATTATGTGGCTTTTAATGTTGTTTTTATTTTCTAATGCAATATTATGCTTTTTATAATATAATTTATTAGTTTAAAGAGCATTTTTAGGTTTTTAAATCTATTTTATTTATTATAATTTTGTTATCATACTTAAAATAAAATATTTCATATATCATATTTTTAAAATGTTCTACGAAAAATCAATGTTTAAATAATGAATAGTGATTTGGAGTAGAAAATAGAGATTGCTTATTGGAGTTGAGTCTCTAAATTATGGACTCCATCATCTCTAAATATGGAGAAGATGACAATTTGGAATTGAAAATAGATATTCATTATTAGAGATTCTCTAATTAGTGCAACAAAGTGTAAACTAAAAAAAATTATAGTTCAAATTGGAGCATTAAGCAAACAAGGCAAGGAGATATATCTTTTATGAGGTTATATAGTTTTATGGAAGCAGTGGTGGACTTAGAAAATATACTCAAGTGGGGCAAAATATTTTCAAGGGGGCATTGTAGCACAATAATTAGGTAATTTGTTTCCAACCTCAAGATCAAGAGACCAATTCCCATTAAAAGCAATTATTTTCAAAAAAATTAGGGGGTTGCCCCTCAAGGCACACTTTAGGTCCACCCCTGTATGGAAGTGAAGAGACTTTGTGATGCCCCAAGACACGGGGGTCTGTTGATCAACCGTCAACCCTCAAAAAACTTGTGAATGTCGAGTAACCCGACATTCATACTAGCAGTCCCCTTTATTGGGACTCATAATTTAACAAAAATCTAACATAGTCTCCTTTGTACAGGGAGCTCTACCCAAAAATACATGTACAACAGATAATAGCATGGCCCATCCGAGGCCAATTATCATATCATGACCTCTCCGGGTCCATCTATGAGTAAATGCACAAGGCTATAATTGTAAGACCCGAGAAAATTTCAATTTTCTGAAAAAGGGCAAAATCGTAATTTTGGTCAAAACCCGAAATTTTTCTAGATCTTAGATGATGAAACGGATTTCACTGGCTGAACGGCTCCGCGAAATTAGCTACCACGCTGAATTTCACTTAATTTTGAGACAATCGTACTTTGCACGCCGGAGGCATCGGTGTATCGGGCGCCGTAAAACGACATGCCAGATGACAAAAGTCATCATAACATGTACCTGGCCGCGGACACACGTTATACGAGTAGAGAGATGATGTACGACTCACGAGATAGTGCTAAGTGTCAAAATCCAGATTTTATGACATGATGGTATTTTTGAAAGCTAATGATAATAGGACAAAAGATGAATAGTGATCATCTTCCTTCAAAAGGAGACCAAAAACATGCAAGGGAGAACGGATTCATAGAGGCTAGGTTCGAGGTTTTTAGTGAGAGGAGTGACTTCTTCCCAAGATCCCTAGCGATCTGACCGCCTCGATTTCTTCGGGAGCAAGAAGGAAAGTCATTTCTACGGCGAGGACTAAGCGCAACTGTCAGGAGTTTCACAAACCCCAGAGGTAGGGTTTTATCCTACTTGTTTTACTTTGATTTAAGTGTTTTGTGATGTTCAGCTGATTCGAGGCCGTGAGTGGTCGCTTGATCGATCCTAAAACTTCGTAACCCAATGAAAAATTTTAGGGCCGTGTGGGCAGTCCGTGACAGTGTGTGTGTGTGGACTGTTTGAGTTTGATCATACTTATTCCATAAATTATGTTGTGGTGTTGAGGCCTGAATGGCTATGAAATTCGTTCAAAGCGGAACCGAGACGATGAGCGGGTCGCTCACGGACAAACATCGTTTTATTTTCGGATCATAAAAACAGCCCTGTTCAGGCAAATTGGACCAAAATCGTGCATGTGTTGTGTGCATGAATTGTGTGGAAATTGTGTTAGCTCAAGTGAGTTAACTTTGATGTTATTGATTAAAATAGAGTAACATGTTATGATTTAATTTATGTCAATATATGCATGATTTATATTGACATGTGTTGTATAAATTGTGTTGGAATGTCATAATGCATTTCATATGCACCGGTAATCTTAGAAATTAGTAAAATATTACGAAACAATTGAAAGAAAGTGAGTTTCATGATAAGTAGCGAATTTAAACGGATGATTTTCTCCGAGAACGGTGTCGTGGAGATGTATCCCCACAATTACACGCCTCTGAGGAGCCTATGCATTGTTTTGGAAGGTTCTCCAAGACATTCACCGAGGGTAGTCCTAATATTTTTATCGAATTGTAGCAAGTATTTTCTGGAAGAACAAACAAGTTTTGTTTTGAAAATGATATTTTTCCTCATACATGGCTTAGGCAAAGGCTGGGAGTTTCAAGTGAGGACTCAAGACATGGGAACGCATTTAGACATTCAAGTAGGATCACGAATTCACTTGAGTGTGTGTTTACATTGGAGCATTGCATATGCACTTAGGTGGGGAGTAACCCATTTAGGGTGATTCCACTACTGGGCGATAGCTCATCCTATCGAGGGAATATTATTTCAGGTACAGGGAGCATTCGAGGAGACAACTCATCATAGAGGCCGATTTAGAAGAAAGCCGGGTTGTGGCTTTGGTAGTTATTATGTATGAAATGTATTAAAATTTAATATATGTTTGTATTGAGAGTAGTGTGTTAACTCTGAACTATTGTATATAGCTGATGGTATTTTTGCAGATGACAGGGGCCTGGGCGGCCATTATTTTACTTTACGTGGACCCCGCTGCGGTGGTCAAGTAAATTATCGGGACAGGTTTTGTACTCGTAGAGCCTCGCATAAAGGAGAGTCTCACCATTTTCAGCGGAGTGTGTCGCTACCCAACATCCACGAATATTCCGCGGGTTGACGGGTTGTCAATGGATCCCCGGTTTTGGGGCGTCACAGCTTGGTATCAAAGCTAAGGTAAACGATTACTTCCAGGAGCTCCTGCCTGGGAATCCATAAGTTTAGTCCTCGATACCAATTTTCATAGCTTGGTATCGCAGCCTAGGTTTATAAATACCTAGAGTCATGTTAATGTTAGGTATACAATTACCTAGGCTTGAGGGGATTTGGGCCAGCTTTGTCCTTGAGTTGCTAGAAACATCACCACTTCGGGTGGCTTGATGAGGGTAGGTAAGGGATTACCTAGGAAATCATTTTATAGATTAGAATACCGCATGCAATTCTTGCCTTATGCTGATCATGTATAACATGTTGATTGTCGTTTATGTATGTGTGAATGGTGAGCATAACCTGAGTCGTTATGTGTTGATTGATTTGTGTGCTTGGATAAGTATCACGTAGGAAAAAAAAATGAGGTGATGAAAATTTCCAAGGTTTTTACAAGGAGCAAAACTGAAGAAAATTAAATAAAATAAATTTTTATAAATTTATTTGGGTAAAATTAGAGAATGAGAAAAAATGCATATATATATTTTTTTGGGTGTTTTTCCAGTAGAATAAAAATGAAAGAAAAAAATAATGTGTGTGAAAAAAAGAAAAAGGGGTGCAGAATTTGCCGTTATCGCTGAATGGTAATACCATACAATGGAAATCAGACGTGACATGCTGGTCCGGGAAGGTCGTTCGCCCGGGAGCCGCGTCACGATACAAACTTTGTATCGTGGCTGGGCGGCTTGAATAACTGGGTTATTGTGTCGCAATACACCAAGTGTATCGCAAGGTGAGCAGGCTTGGTTATCGGGGTCAATGTATACAATTAATCGTATCGCGACACGGGAAGTCCTGGGTCAGCCGGGATTTTATCACGATACACTCCAGCAGTGTATCATGACCAGAGGGGGCTTGAGACGTAGGTGTCGCCACTAGGCCACGACACTACCGTGGTTTGGCGCTACGCACGTGGCTTAAGACATGGCCAATTACGTTGCGGACACTACCACGCAAGGTCGCGACATCGCCAGTATGCGTCTACCACATGGCCCCAAATAGCGCATTGGCGCACCTCGTGTGTGGGAAGTTGGCCAGAAAAATTCCCAGAAAATTCAACCAGTTTTGGTTAAGTGCACCGCTTCAGTACTACTATTTGACATCGCTCACAAAATTTTTCAAAAAATTTATAAATAAAATAAAATAAAATGAAATCAAATAAAATGAAACAAAATTTTGTAAAAATGAAATTTTCAAAAAATAAAATTTTTGATGTTAAATATGATTTGATATATTGAATAAATTGTTTGGCATTGCTTAGGAATGCAGGACTTAGTATGAAATGTTTTATGTGTATGATTAGTGTTCCTGGGTCAGGTTACTTTAAAGATATCGCGCGAATTTAACCTCGCCATTTAACTTCAGATGGCTGGTCGAGACGAGGACTCCAGGACGTAGAGGGCGCCCACGGTACTGGTCAGCACCACTCTGCATTTGATCGCCAGGCCTTTGCTGAGGTCAGAGGCTTCATGGGCCGCATTTCATAGCACAGCCGGTGTGGGCAAAGAGTCGGGAGGTTCGAGTAACCTCCGTAGAGGTTTGCGGCACATCATCCTCCGACATTCGCAAGGGAGCGAGATCCGGCGGTGGCGTAACGCTGTTCATGCAGGTCGAAGGTGTTGCTGGGAGGCCATGGAGATTACCGACGCTACCAGATCGACCAGTCGTCGCTCAACAGAAGAGACCCAAGTATGGTGGAACTGGCAAAAGACTTTGTAGATTTAGAGGTAATGACATGGGCAGAGTTCCGTGAGCCGCTCATGGTAAGTATTTTCCGTGATATCGCGTATTGTGCGAAGGCTCAAGAGTTCCAGTCAAGTAGTGACGATGATCATGATGGATCATGGCTAGATTTACTGATTCAAATTCTCGATTTGTCGATGATCACGTGGCCACCGACATGGCCAAGGTTAGAGATTCGAGAACAATGCTTGTCCATTCGGGGCGCGTGATAGTAGGACTTCGCCTAATACGATATGGACTCATGGTCAGACACCCCACTACAGAGAGAGAGATAGAGGATGCTCTGAAAGCACTTGGGATGCGGGTATTAAAAGAGTAAGATGGCGAGAGTTATTCGAGATGCCGTAGCTCTGGGATCACTGGTACTATAGGAGATTCATTAAGGATTTCTCCCGACAAGACTTATGACGAGATTGACCCTAAGGAAGTCAAGTTTCGATTGATGACCGATGAGGAGGCATTCCAGAGTCAAGAGGAGACTTACTTCACTTCCTATATTGATAGTCCCTGACAAAGGGTGGGTACACAAAGGTATCATGATGCCTCGAGGGCCTGGACCGATGTGTTTTGATGCAAATGGTGGTAGTAGCTATGGTTCTCTGGCCGCTGAAGAATAATGAGCAAAAGTAATTTTACCCCACACGACTTGGAGTTACGCACCTGGGCTCTTCGCCTTGAAGATTCGCGCTCACTATTTATACGGGCGAGCAGTTCGAGTGCATCTGCACTCATAACGCCTGAAGTATATTTCATGTAAAGAGACCTCAATATGAGGTACCCAGATGGATGGGAGTCTTGTGAGGATTATGACTTCACTTTGCATTACCACCCCGAAAGGCAAATGTGGTGGCCGATGTGCTCACGGTCACGGAGTATTAGCTAGCATAGCTTCCCCGGAGCCGCGATACTCGAGATCAGGGGATGTTTGGGGCTACAAGACAATGAAAGCAGCTCGTGGTATCGCTGGGGAGCTTAGTGGCTGCACCTTCTTTATTGAGTGCAGTGATCGGAAGTCCTAGGGGCGTGGACGCCAGATAGTGTCTATCGTGACCGGCATACGTGCACGTGATCCAGGGTCGGATTGTCCACGCCAGACAGGCTCGAGATAGGATTCGTCTCACATCCTCCCGATAGTGGTTTCGGGCTGACGATTTGGAGGAGGAGATTCCCGTGAGCTCGCTGTTCGACGGTTAGGATCCAGTGGCACCTAAGACGTACCAGATCTTCGCCGCCGCGACTATCAGAGCTTCGGATGAAGAGACACATAGGGACTTTGCTCGAGGATGCACCAATGTGTCGCAGGCAAGGCCGAAAGCACCGTATCCAAATAGTATACTTCACTGCTGGAGGTGGCTGAGTGGAAGTGGGAGCATCACAAGATGGATTTTAGACCCACTTGCTACGACACCGCAGAGACATGATGTCAGATAAGGGATAGTGGACCGCTCACGGGTTTCCAAGACATTTTCTAGCCTCTCGCGATGGTCTTCTCACATCGAGAGATTCCGCTGGCCAGATATTCGAGAGATAGTCCGGCTACATGGAGTACCGCATCCATAGTGCTCCGATAAGGGACCCTAGATTTACGCACACTTTTGTAGCTATATTATTATTTCCAAAGGCTACGGGCACACGGTCGACCATGAGTACAAACTTTCTACCCATTGCATGCATGGTCACCATGAGGACTGCACAGTGTTACAGAGGACATACGAGCATGTGTCCTGTATCATAATGGAAGCCGTGCCGGTTGGTTTTCTCAGTGGAATTCGCCATGTAACAAGCTTATCGCGCGAGCATACGTATGGCACCGTATTTAGGTATCAGACGGAGGCCATGCAGTCATCATATGTTGGACCGAGATGGGAGAGCCCATCATCAACCTCGACCGACAGAGACACCTCCGAGAAGGTGAGCTTGATACGATAGTGTCTTCACGACCGTGAGCCAAGAGCTATGCCGGAGCGTACGACGTCGATCCTAGGAGTTCGGAAAGGTCGGATCACGCTCAAGGTAATGCCCAAGAGGGGAGTAGTCGTCTTATAGCGCTTTGAAGCCATCGACGAGGTTTATTGGGCCTTTCGAGATACTTCAGAGGGTAGGCACCGCTGCGTATCGGCTGGCTTTGATCGCCAAAGATGTCGTGTGTCCACGAGGTATTTCACGTCTCCATGTTCCTAAGATACCCGTGATCCGGTACTGTGGTGGATCGGGGGATAGATCGAGGTTGACACCGATGGGACCTTCGAGGAGGGACCTGTGCATTTTGGATAGCCGTGATCGTTTTGCATCAAGACCGTGAGGCTAGTGAGGGGTGCTATGGCGCACTAAGGAGGAGGAGCCAACGTGGGAGCGATGATATGATGCCGCCACTCATCCCTTCTGCTTAGGACGGAGGTAATGGTTTAGTCAGTTAATATTTAAATGACAAGTTTTACATGCATGGTATAGTGCATGTTGCATATGCATGAGTGATTGTGATTGTCCGTAATTTTGGAACAAAAATTCCTTTAAGGAGGAGAAGACCCCAGAAAATTTCACCTTCCAAAAGGCAAATCGCATTTCGATCAAAACCCAAAATTTTTCAGCCTAAATTTTTCTAGATCTCGGATGATTTAAACAGATTTCACCATTGAAACATCTGTGAATCTAGCTAATACCTGAATTTCGTCACCCGAGACGCCTAAATTTGCATCGCTTCAAGGCATCGAGTATCTGGGCGCCAGAACGATATGCTGACGCGACAAAAAGTCACGATAATATGTACTCATGTGACATGTTTCATGAGTAGAGAGATGATGGAATGGATCACCGAGATAGTGCTGGCGTCAAAACTAAGATTTTTGGGACATGGATGACATTTTTGAAAGTTAAATGATAATAAGACAAAAAGATGAATAGTGATCATCTTCCTCCTTCAAAAAGGAGACCAAAAACGTGCAGGGGGGAATCGGATTCACAGAGGCTAGGTTTTTGAGGTTTTTAGTGAGAGAGGGAGTGACTTCTCTCTAAGATTCGCCAGATCTGATCACTGATTTTCCTATGCATGAAAGTTGCTCACGCAAGAGGATCACTATGGCATCAATTTTAGGAGTTTCAACAAACTCTGTGAGGTAGGGGTTTTATTCTACTTGTTTTACTCTTGATTTAAGTGTTTATGTTTTAGCTGATCTGAGGTCATGAGGTCAGTTTCGGACGGCCTCAAAACTTAGAACCTAATGTGAAAATTTTTAGGGTCGTTGTGGACAGTCCGTGACAGCGTGTGGACTGTTTGGGAGCTCTGGATCATAATTCTTCATAAATTATGTTGGGTGCATGAGGTCAAATGGCCATGGAATTTGGTTCACAAAGTGAATCGGAGGTTGATGAGCTGGTCACCGAGGACACCCCATCAGCATAGCTGGGGATCGTTAAAAACATCCCGTTTGTAAATTGACCAAAATCGCCCATGTGTTGTGTGCATGAATTGTGTGGAAATTGTGTTAGCTCAAGTGAGTTAATCCTTTGATGTTATTGATTAAAAATAGAGTAACATGTTGTCGTGATTTAATTGTTAATATATGCATGATGATGTATCGCATGTGTTGTATAAATTGTGTTGAATGGTATACGCATTTCATATGCACCGCGGTAACCTAGAAATTAGGTGTGTGTGCATGATATGAACAATTGAAAGAAAAGTTTAACATGGCAGTAAAGGGATTTCAATGGACATTTCCTCCGAGAATGGTGTTGGGAGATGGTCCTACAATTACACGTCGGAGGAGCCCATGCATTGTTTTGGAAGGTTCTCCAACACATTTGCCTCGGAGGGTAGTCCCATATTTTTACCGAAATTCGGTAGTGTATTTTCAAGAACAACAAGTTTTGTTTTGAAAATGATATTTTTCTAATACATGGCTTAGCATGAGGGGGAGCCTATGAGGACTCGAGACATGGAACTAGCATTTAGACATTCAAGTAGGATCACGAATTTACTGGAGGTGTGTTTACATTGGCTACTGCATATGCACTTAAAGGAGTAACCCATTTGTGGGTGATTCCACTACCGGGCGATACTCACCCCTGCCGCAGGGGAATATTATTTCGTGCATTGTGATACGAGGAGACTACCATCATAGAGGTTTATTTAAGAAAGCCTGCTGTGGCTTCGTGAAGTTATTATGTATGACATGTATTAGAATTTAATATGTTTGTATTGAGAGTAGTGTGTTAACTCTTGAACTATCGTATATAGTTGATGTATTTTTGTGAGTATTGATGCAGGGGCCCAAGTGGCCATTATTTTACTTGCATGTGAACCTTGTGTGGTCAGTGTAAATTATTGGGACAGGTTTTGTACCTTGGGTAGAGCTCTTCGTACAAAGGAGACTCTGCTCGATTTTCATGAGTGGTGTCGGGCTACCCGACATCCACGAATATTCCGCTGCTGATCTTGTCAACGACCCCCTCAGCTAACTTTGATGTTATTGATTAAAAATAGAGTAAATATGTCATAGATTTAATTTATGTCAATATATGAATGATGATGTATTGGCATGTTGTATAAATTGTGTTGGAATGGCATAATGCATTTCATACGCACTGGGTAACCTAGAAATTAGGTGCGTGTGCATGATATGAACAATTGAAAGAAAAGGAACATGGTTGCTAAAGGATTTCACGGATGATTTTCCTGAGAATGTAGCTGGGATATGGTCCTACACCATATCGCATGAGGAGCCCATGCATTGTTTTGGGAAGGTTCTCCAACACATTCGCCGAGGGTAGTCCCATATTTTTACCGATATTCCGTAGTGTATTTTCAAGAACAACAAGTTTTTTTTTTGAAAATGATATTTTTCATACACGCCAAAGAAGAAAGAGTCATGGCACGACATGGAATGGGCATTTGTATATTCAAGTAGGATCACGAATTTACTTGGAGTGTGTGTTTACATTGGAGCATTGCATATGCATTTAGCGGAGTAACTCCATTTAGGGTGATTCCACCATCAAGAGATAGCTCACCCCGTCGAGGAATACTGCTTTCAAGACAGAGCGTTCGAGGAGACTAGCTCATCAGTAGAGGTCGATTTAGAAGAAAGCTTCTGCCGTGGCTTTTAGAAGCGGTTATGTATGACATGTATTAGAATTTAATATATGTTTGTATTGAGAGTAGTGTGTTAACTCTTGAACTATTGTATATACTGGATTTATTTTTGTGAGTATTGATGCAGTGTACCAAGCCGCCATTATTTTACTTGCATGTGGACCTCAGGTGGTCAAGAAATTATATTGACAGTTTTGTACCTTGGGCAGAGCCCCCTGCACAAAGGAGACTCCTCGGCCCGATTTTCTCAAGGAGTGGTGTGTCATTACCCGACATCCACGAATATTTCGCGGTTGACAAGTTGTCACTGCACTCCCGCCGACGCCAATACCATAGTCCTTAATGGGCTTGATTACACATTTTTTGCATAATAAAAACATATATCAAAACAAAGGTTCTTATATATTTTATAAAAGTAAGAACCCAAAGCCAATAACCCGCTTTCTTCACAATGGCGGTCTCAAGTGAGCCTCGCTCTTACACACTCCATGTACCCGAAAAGGGGTCCCATGATAAGGAAGTAATGCCCAATATAGTAACCCAAGGTAGGCTACTCCCCACCTAAGTGCACATGCAATGGTCATGTCACCAAAAAAAAAAAAAAAACACATTCCAATCAAGATTATGCAAACCTAGAATGGAATTCTACATGCCATGAATGAAATGCGACTCACCATGTCCGCTACACCAAGTCCTCACCGACTAATCAAACCCAAGTCCCAACCGACTTATCACAATGCATAAACCCATGCGTGATAAATCCATCATTCTTGATTACATCCGTTGATCATTTTACAAAACAAATTTCATTTGTTTTTCAAACCAAAAGCTTTTTGGATGTTACATCTCAATGATCATTTATATTCAAAATCATGTGTCTTTTTGTGGGTAGTGAATTTCCGAGGTCTCATCGCAGGCATCGTAAGCCTTTTTACACTTTCACGGGCTTTCATCGTTGGACACATATGTATAACCAAAATTAACGGGGTTTTCACCTGAGGGGGTGTTTATCCCTACTTGCTAATACCCAACACATATTTTTATTTTTGTTTCACTTGACTGCTTAACCTCATTGACGTTGTTTCGCTGCATCGAGCCCACCCAATCAAACACTAAACACAATGTTACTATAACCATGCACTCACACCCATTTTCATGCGATGTCCTTTGCATAGTAATGCGATGTACCATTTCCTTTACGTTTATACTCGTCACATATATGATGAATGCCATGGATACCCCACTCATGCATTTCACCCATGTATCATGGAAAATTATATCAAAACATGCATGTACATCCACAAAATTTCATTCATGTCAATATCACACGTCGCATATATTACTTATCATAATCAAATCATTACTTATCAAGCAACGACGCACTTTATCATCTAGGGCTAAATTATGAGACATAAACATGTCCACAAATTAAAATAGCCTACAACATTCCATGTAATGGCCATGTCAACACACACCATTCATCACATGTCAATACATTATGACACACATATCATTATCCAATCAATTATTACTGCCACTGGTCTAAACTCAAGTAATGACAACCTCATCCTCAAGAATCGATCAGGAACAGAGATGCCCACAAAAAATTCCACACAACAAGCCATAACAAACCACGGATAGTTCTGAACTCGATAAGAAAACTAGCCCCCCAACAGTCCTAAAATCTAGACACAAACCATTAAACAGCCTAAGCTGTAGCAGTCCCAAAAATGGACCATAACTTGAGTTATAGAGGTCTGATTTTAGTGATTCAAAAGCCTAACATCAAGTTCTCAGATAGAGATACAATTTCCTTGAGGCATACTAGTCTAAATTCTCCCTTTTTCTAACTAAAAACCAGCCCCAAAAACTAGACATCATATAGGGTCAAAACAGGGCACTATTCCCATAACCCATTATTTTGCCAAACCACCCCTTAAGGCAAGTGGGTCAAACAACCCCTTAGGGCATTCAAACTCAACCAAACAAACCCCCTTATACTGAAAATAAACTAAAAGTATGAAGAATCTCTACCTCTTGGAGTGTATAAGAAAGTCTAGGAAGTCCTATGGATACTTCCTAAACCTGAAACCTTTGATTTCCCGAACTCCTCACTTGAATCCTTAGCGAAATCTCGTGTTTTCGGTACCCACACGTAGCCCTCGTCGAGTAGATGAATTTTCGTTCTTAGCCCGACGAATTCCGACCACCCGATCTTTGTAGATTGTAGAGAGAAGTTGGAGCTCTCTCCCCCTCTCTCTTTCTCCTCTCACGCTTCTCCCAATGTAGTCATGATATTTTTATGCTAAAAATTCCCTTTTTGTCAATTTTAAATACTTGGTCCACGTCGCGCCACGTGTCCATGACTTATTCAGGTCCGTTTCTGTCATGAAAAAATTTATTTCGTCCTGGTTCAAGTTTAATTTATTTAAAATGAACTTTTCTTAATTTATTTTCAATTTTTGAAATTTTTCTCAAAAATCCCCCTTTTTTTGTTCGATGCTCGATGCCCCGAAATAGTGAAAAATCCGATCGCTCCTGAATTTACCAAAATTCGCTTGGGTTTCTTGAAAGGAGTATTATATATATATATATATATATATATATATATATATATATATATATATATATATATATATATATATATATATATTCTTAGTATAGTTTCTTCTACAATGGTAGTGATAACCCCAACTTTCTTAAGTAGTTATGATAAATAAGTATTTAAGAAATTAAGTTTATGAAAGGAATCAAGATCTTGTTAGATGGGCTCTGTGAGGCAAGATGTGTTTAGAAATTAATATTGTGAATGAAGTGTATGTGTTTTTCTTCATTGTATGGCTTTTAACATTTATCACTTATAGCAAAGTTAAATTTTTTATGCATGTAAATTATGGCATAACTACCACACGCATGTTTTAAAGTAATGGGTGAGGGTTCTTATAAATAGCATCAGAGCAAATCCTCCAACTTGTGAGAATATGTTTGACCCTTGTTATGTTTATAGGAGGGGAAAATGATTTATTTTTCACATCCCATATTGAACATGGGTGAAAGTTATAAAGGTTATATAATGATAAACCCTTCTAATTCTTTGTAGACATGTTTAAAAGGTATGAGGGCTCCCTTAAGCTCAGGGGCATATCTAAGCAATGCCCAGTGGGAGCAAGTGTCCCACTCAAATTTTTTTGAAAATAATTTTTGTAAAACCTAGGAAAATTTGAAAATTTGAAAAATGGCAAAATGATATTAATAATAATAATTTGGCAGAATGGTTCAGAGAAGCTTAGAAAATTCTCGTATCTCTGATGAAGAAACCATTGCGCTGCTAAATTGCCTTCGCGAAATCTAGTGACCTTAAAATTTCACACTCAGACAATCGGAATTTTTTTACAAGTTTCTGGATGATAAGTCGCCAGTGACTTTAGGGACGAGATTTTTACGAAAATCTCGAAAGTTAGGAAACGACTTGAGCTAAGTTAATTTAAAATAAATTGAACTGAAAATAATTAAATTGTTTCGGGGCAAAAACGGACCCGAATGAGAGATGGTCACAGGGAAAAAAATTTGATAAAAAGTCAAAAAGGAAAACAAAGGAAGAAAGGAAAACGACAGTGAGAGCGAGAAGAGAGAGAGAGAGAAAGGGAAAAAAAATTCTCTTCTCTCTAAGATCTACAGAAATCGGACCGTAGGTTTTCGTCGGAGTAAAAGGCAAAGTTGATCCACGCATCACAAGGTACACGAGGGTACCAAAATCTTGGAGTTTCGCTAAACTCCACGAGGTAGGGAATTTTCCTCACTGGGTTATTTTAGCCTAAAGGTCATTTAATGACTCAGGTTTTTAGTTATAAATTTTAGTCCCAAATCTTAGGACTAAGTAGGGAATTTTTGGAACCGCCAGACGCTCATTTAATTTTCGCATTGTTTTTGAATAGTCCTTGCTTAAAATTTTGGACCTGCTGACGCTTCGAGCTTAATTTTTGGACCGTTCAAAAGGCGCTCCTGACCGGCTCGGGTTTGGCTTTAACCCGGACCGTGTCTTCGGCCTTGTTGTGTACGGTATCACGCAATTTGGTGATTAAATCATGAAGGGACCAAGAGGTGCCCTCGTTTATGGGTCTAAGTCAGGCCATTTTCAGGTGTTATTGTTAGAAAAATTAAATAACATGCTATCATAGTAGTAAAAATCATACACATGCGCCATGCTGGATGATAATACGGAACGTGATGAATGAAAATTATATGTAGGAAATATAATTATCCGAAATTTATAAATGTTACGTAGCCTTTATTATGCATGTGAATGACATAAAGCATGAAATGGCATATTGTGATTTTCATATGCATAGTGACATCTAATATTGGTGTGTGTGTATTGGTATGGTCATCCATCAATGTTACATTAATTGTAGTGAACTTCGCATTTCTTTGACGATGTCCAATAAATGTTTCATGGTTTGAAACATAAAAAGAAATATAAATATTGTGTGTCAAGGAGGTGGCGGAAACGTTAACCGCCCTCAGGTGAAAAGTCCGAACATGGGTAAGAGACTTCATGGGTGATTTGAAAAGTTTTGTATGGGTAAGACCTTGCAACAGTTTCAAAAGTTCTCAAGGTTCAAAGAAGACACACAATCATGGTTATCACATGACTTCGAGTTGTGTGATAGAGCTCTGATTACCGATTAGTAGCCCATTAGCACTTCAGACATTGAGTACTACAGCGAGCCAAGAGGCCAAAAGATATGTACATTGGTACTATCAAGGATTGTCATACTTGGCATAGTATGTGCGAGGGAGTTCGTGGAGTGACTCGGATATGGGGCATGAAGACATTCCATGCATGACATACAACATTCATGTAGACATTTTCACTTGGATGTGTATGGGTTGGTTTGATCATTGTATGAGCACTTAGGTGGGGAGTAACCTTTGTAAGAGATTATCACTACTAGGCATTGCTCACCCCATTGCAGGACCGCCTTTTCAGGTACAGGGAGTTTATAGGGAGACGGTGCTCCGACGAGGCCGTGATTGTGAAGAAGGCCGACATGTGGCCTGGACAATACTTTTGTAAAAAGTATTTTATGGAAAAATAATTGTAATATATTATTTTGACTATCAGATAAATAGTCGGTGGTATGTAATTATGGTAAGAGGTCGGATCGGACTTTACGGATCGTACTAAGCATTTTATTTTCATATTTTAGATTTAAATGTGAATGAATGGGTCCTGTGAAAGGGATGTATATATTGGAGGATATGGAAAGACGGACCCTACGTCAATACTACTTCGCTGAGACTCGGACGGGCGGTGATTATACCTAAGTATTTCAGTTTAATGTTAGGTGTGAGCTCTAACAAAGGAGGCTTTGCCCGATTTTTTTTTAAAATATGGATCCCGAGCAAATGGACACAATAAAGAGTGGTATCAGTCACCCAAATCCACAGAATCATGGCTGAAGGGTTGTCATCAGACCCCTGATTTGGGGCTCACAAACTTGGTATCGCAGCTTAGGTAAACCGACACCAGGGAGCTCGAACGTGGGTATCCACAAGTATGGTCCCGATACTAGCCTGCCTCGCCTAGGCATCAAGAGTCTAGGTACAAGAGCAGTGAGGGTCGATGGTTACGGGTCTAGATCAGCATCAAGGTGTGTCATAGCTTGCGCTTAACATGTCGCAGATATGTGTGGTGACGGCATGAACAAATGCATGGTAGATCAGGATATGAACACTAGGTTTAGAAACATAACCCAAGTGGTTTAAAACAAATGAACGCGGATAGTTCGGGACCGATTGTATCAATGTCTGGCATTACGCACCACTAAGGAAAAAGGGATGAACGGCGTAGTTCATGATGTTAAAGTCTATTGGTCGGGTACATACACTACAGGTAGACTGAGATAGAAATTTAAGAACTTTATCGCTATCTCGACATGTATGGCTAGCGTGAGAAGAGGACGCCGCAATGGGCGGCACAACCTACTTTACCACCGGCGAGACTAATGCACCTTCATAGAGGTTGTTGCCGCGGATCGCTTTCCTTATGTGCAAGTGTTGTCGGCCGCCACCATCACACAAGCCGTGCAATCGGGAACTGGGGCCGGCAACTTCCGCAGGTTCGATAAGATCACCTCCATCGCGGCGAGGAGACCCGTATGGTGGTAGGTCATTGTTTATAATTAGTTGGAAAGGATACAGCGCCGCAGCCGCCATCACGTGCCGGTGCACCCATGGTCGCCATAATCGCACGTTACTCGTTCAACTGGGGCTGGGCCGTGGGACGAAAATCTTCAGGGGTTTGTGCACATCATCCTCCAACATACATCAGGAGGGGACTCGATGGTCGACAACCTCCACACGAAGAGGAGTAGATGACACACGGAGCATCTGGGATATTGGTGCTAATACTAAGAGGAAGGAGAATCAATCTTTTTTAATCTTGGTTTAAGAGGGAAGACTTCTATTCCATGTGATTTCAAGGACTGGGCGGTGGTTATCGTACAAGGTCGAGTCGGTGGTTTAGCTAGACGTACATGACATGCTATCATTTCCATTAGTCTGGGTACATGAGACAGGATTGTCCACAGAGGCTAGATCCCTTAATTACGGGACTAATGACTCCGGGCCATCGGGACAGCGCTGACGAGTTTTGTTCATTCTCATCCCAAAGGCGGACCAAAGGGACCAAGATAAGTCTCAGGGTGTTACACAGCGCCCTTTCTCATGGGCCGCACAGGCCGCAGAGACCAGTGGTATGGGTCAAGGTCGAGGTAGAGGGCAGAGTGGTTCACGGGGCCGAGACATCGTGGATCCAGGTGTTCATCTATCACACCACGCATCGAGCCATGATCGGCCGATACAGTATGTTTATGCTATCTCACTTATGGGATAAGTTATAGTTTGATTATGGTGCATTGTATTCTTTTATGGATGCATCTAGTGTGGATGTTTTGGGTTTAGAGGTAGAGACCTTGGTTGAGCCATTATACGTGAGTTCTCCCCTCAGTGACTAAAGAGGATTGATCAGATATGTCGAGATCGCAGTTAGGAGATCTTAGGGATTTTGCTCACAAATGACCGCGAGGGACATATCGAATTTTGATGCTATTCTCGGGCGTGGATTGGTTGATGGCATAACGAGTCATCATTGGATCAGATAGTAGGAGGATTGCCACACACCGACAGAGACTGCAGGACTTTTCAAGGAGAAGCATGATGCTTACCCCGCATGTGCATAACTCCGATAGAGTGGACAATCACGGTCAAGAAAGCCTTACCTCGGAGACGGTGAGACAGAATGGATCTACTCTCGTAGTTTAAGTAGTATGGAGGATGTTTTTCTCGGATGAGCTACCGGATTACCTCTCGGGTGACAGTGATGGATCTATCATTGAGTTACACCCCTCGGCACGCGCCCATTTCCTCTATGACTCCTCATAGGATGGCACCGGTTGAGTTGCAGGAACTCAAGGTCCAACTGCAAGAACTATTGGATAAGGGTTTTATTAAACCGAGCACTTCACTTGGGAGCGCTCAGGTTCTATTTACTAGGAAAGAGGTCAAAATTCGAAAGGGAATGACTTCGGTGCAAGAAGGCATTCCAGAATTGCGCGAGGCTTACTACAACTCCTATTCTGATAGTCCCGGAACAGGGAAAGAGGTACATGGTGTACTGTGATGCCTCTAAGGACGGACTGGGATGTGTCTTAATGCGGTCCGAGAGGGTTGTAGCTTATGCTTCCAGACAGCTAAAGAATCATGAGCAGAATTACCCTACACATGATCTGGAGTTAACAGCCATTGTCTTTACTTTAAAGATTTGGTGCCACTACTTGTATGGTGAGTAGTTTGAGGTGAATACACCACAAGAGTTCAAGAGATATTTTCACATACGACTTCAAATGGTGGCAACGCAGATGGATGGAGACCGTGGACTACGATTTCACTTTGCATAACCATCCTCGGTAAGGCAAATGTAGTGGTCAAGCACTAAATCCCAAGTCACGGAGTATCAAGCATTGTAGTTTCCTGAGAGTGGCATATGCTCGAGATCGCGACGCTTTAGGGCCGCAGCATAAAGGATCGGGTTTTTAGGGAGCATCAGGAGTTTGGTAGCTATGCCATCCCTACCGAGCAAGGTAATCTAAATGCAAGTGGGCAAGGCAGACATTGCTCATCATGGATCTGCATACCAGTAAGGGTGACGTAAGGTCGGGCCATCCACACATATGGTGTCTTCAAGTATGTGGACCGCCTGAGATAGGAGATCCCCCAAGAGTTCCACTGCTCTCGATTCGCTGTGCATTTAGGTCGCACGAAGAAATACCGCGATCTTCGTTTCCAGTATTACTGGAGAAGAATGAAGCGACACGTTGGGGATTTTGTTCGACTGTGTCTCATGTGTTAGCAATTAAAATCCTAGCACCAGAAAGCCAAAGGCTACCCAAATTTTTGAGGTAGCAGAAAGGGAAGTGAGTATGTCACGCATGGATTTTGCGGACTCGCGTTAACGATACGCGGGAGGCATGACGCCAGAGGCAGTATAGTGGACCGTCATCAAGTCACACTTTCTAATGCAAGTGCGAATGACTGCACAGCATGAATTCTACCCAGTTGTATATTTGGAGACGTCCATGGAGTGTTAGTCTCAGGTCAGATTCCGATAGGGATCTCGTGATGCACACTTTAAGAGTTTCCAAAAGGCCATGAGGACGCAGTGGATGATGAGCACCTTTTTTTTTATCCAAAGATCGATGGTCAGTCAGAGAGGACCATATAGGTTTTAAAGGACATGCTGCGAGCATGCGTCCTGAATCTTATGGGTAGCTAGGAGGAGCACTTACCCTTAGTGGAATTCGCCTACAACAATAGTTATCAGGCGAGTATACAGATGGCACCCTATGAGGCTTTATATGGGAGGCCATATCGATCCCTTAATTCCAGCTAGACAGAGGTAGGAGAGTTCCATCACTCTGTCCGTAGATTCTGCTTTTAGAGACACCTCGAGAAGCTGTTCGACATAAAGCCATCCACACCATGCTTCAGAAGAGCTATGCCGACAGATGGCGCTCGACTCCTCTAGAGCTTGAGGTAGGTGATCACGCTTCAAGGTGAGCCTAAGAGAGGAGGGTCGATTCTAAGCAAGGGAAGCTACGCTAAGGTACATTGGCCATTCGAGGTACCTCGAGGATAAGACATTATAAGACGATTAGCACTACCAATCGAAGCTTATCAGTGTCCATGAGGTGTTCCACGTCTCCTTTCTTCTGAAGTATACTCCAGATCCAACTCATGTAGTGGATTGGGAGGGATTATTGTTGATACAGATGGGACCTTCGAGGAGGGACTAGCCCGTATCTTGGATAGCGGGGATCAGGTTTTACGACGCAAGACCGTGAGGCTAGTGAAAGTGTTGTGGCAACTCCGAGGAGTGGAGAAGGCACTGGGGAACGAGAGAGATTACGATGCGAATACCTATCATTTCCTATTTCGAGGATGAAGGTGCGTTGTCTAATATTGTAGTTCAATATTGAACTAGAATGACTATTATATATGCATGTGCTTGTGTGTGTTATATGTATGAATTTGGGGACAAAATTCGCTAAGGGGGAAGAATGTAAAACCCAGGAAAATTAGAAATTTTCAAAATGGAAAATGATATCGATAGTCAATAAATTTCCAGAATGGTTCAGGAAGCTCTGTAAATTCTAGATATCGGATGATCAAACGATCGCGCTTGATTAAATTGCCTCGAGAAATCTAGTGACCTAAAAATTTCATCGAATTTTGAGAAAACTGTAATTTTACTTAGCTGCGATAAGTCGCTAATGATTCCAGGATCTAGATTTCATAAAATTTAAGTCGTGAATGATTCTGAGCTAAGTTCATTTAAAATAAATTGAACTAAAATAAATAAATTGTTTTGGGGTGGTGAAATGCACTAAATGAAAGATGGACAGATGGCAAAAAAAAAGGATAAAAAGGATAAAAAAGTCAAAAGGAAAACAATGTATGAAAACGGCAAGAGTGGAGAAAGAGAGGGAGAGAGAAAGGGAAAAAAAATTTCGCTTCTCTCTAAGATCTACGGAAATTAGACCGTAGGTTTTCATTGGAGCAAAAGACAAAGTTGATCCACGCATTGCAAGCTACGCCTGGGTACCAAAATCTTGGAGTTTCATCAAACTCCACGAGGTAGGGAATTTTCCTACTTGGAGTTATTTATCCTAAAGACTATTTAATGGCTTTGAAGTTTTCAGAGGTCGTGGAGATACAAATTTCCAATCCCAAATTGGGACTAAGTGTGAATTTTTAGGAATTTTTTGAACTATTTTCACTACCAAAGAATTTTCAGATCGTTTTCTGATACCCCTGCTATATTTTCTGATTACCCGAGTCACTTTCGACTGCTGAGTACTCGAATCGGGTTCGTTCGTTTAATCTCGGACCGATGTCTTCGGTTTTGTGGTGTGTTTAGGCATCGCCAAAGAATTCTGATTTAACCATGAAGGGACCAAGAGGCTCCGCTTTTATGTGTCCAAGATGTAGCCATTTTGTGCAAGACATGGAATAAATTAAATAACATGTTAGCCGCCACCCTGTGTAAAAATCATGTTAATAAAGCCGCATGGATGTTAACATGGAAATGGTGATGAATGGAAATTATATATGAAAATATAATTATCCGAAATTTATAAATGGCATGTAGCTCTTATTATAAATGTATGACATAACATGAAATGGCATATCTCGCATGTCATATGCATGTGACATCAACATATCGTGTGTGTTCATGGTATGGTCATCCATCATCAATGTTGATGAAACGGGTAGTGGAACTCGCACTTGACGTACATCTATCAAATGTGTCAAATGCTTAAAACATAAAAACAAAGATAAATAATGTGTGTCATGGAGTAAGAAGGGACCGTTAACCCCCGTGAAAAGCTCCTAATGATGGTGTAAGAGGATCACTGGCGGTGATCCCAAAAGTTCAGAGGGTGTAAGAGAATTCGCGGTGTAAAGCCAAAAGTCTCCGTTGCTCCAAAGAAGACACACTGGCCATGCTATCACATAGACTTCAGTTGGTGATAGGAGCTCGGGATTAATCCTCAGATTAGTTGTTCATCGGGCACTTGCATCGAAAGGTATCGGGCGAGCCATGGGCTTGATATATGGGTGTCATTGGTACTACCAATGATGGTTGTCACACTTGGCATAGGCATGTGTGAGGGAGTATGTGGAGACTCGAGATATACATGGCTATCTCCATGCATGATATATGACATTCATGGATATTTTCACTTGATGTGTATGGGTTGGTTCGATCATTTTATGAAGACTTAGCAGGAGTAACCCTCAGAGGAGATTATCACTTCCAGCATTGCTAAACTCATGACCCCTTTCGTGCAATGTGAGTTTAGGAGACGGCGCCAACAGGCCATGATTAGAAAAAGGCCTATTAAGTACCTTTGATAATACTTAGTAGTGTATTTTTATGTAAAAAGAGTTGTAATTAAATCTTTTCGACTATTGTATAAATAGTCGTATGTAATTATGGTAAGAGGGTCGATCGACTTCATGGACCTGTACTGTCGCTTTATTTTCATATTTTAGATTTAAATGTGAATGAACGAGCTCCGACAAAGGGATGTATATATTGGGGATATGGACGCATGAACCTCGCCGAGTTGATACTACTTATATCGGCACTCTTGCTAGTTACATTATATTGTTATTCAAAGCGTATATCGTATAGCTCCTCGAACAAAGGAGGCTATGTCTCGATTTTTAAAATATGGATCCCGATAATGACACAATAAACGCGACGGTCACCTGAAATCCACAAGAATCACAGTTGATGGGTTGTCAATCGACCCCGACTCGGGGGCGCCACAATTTCCCATTGTATTTAAAGAAATTAAACAAATGCTATACTGCCCCCATTGAAATTTCTAAATATTGTCATTGTCGAAGGCCAAGTTTAAAATTTGTAAGACTTATATCACGAATCTTGGCTCCACTAAACTTCGAATCCTCGGGTTTCGCCACCTGCCAAGCCTAAAGTCGAGAATATCTCTCGATTTTGTACACGCTGGTTACTAATCAAAATCGATAGATATGTGTAAAGCTATATTAATCAAATGTGATTTGAGAGAATATACCTTAACTCATTGAATAGCCCTTGGCTGGATTATGGTAAAGGAATTAGTGGGTCATGAGGATCCTACTGAATCCAGTTCAGCTCATGAGTGGTAATGAATGAGGTAAAGAGCATAAGACCCCATGCCTGTAATACTTATGAGAATATAGGCAATTTTACAATGTAATATATATACAAAGGAATAGAAGTAAAAATCTGTATTTTGAATGAAAATACTATAAAATAGTTTTTTTAAAGTCAATACTATAAAAATATTGGAAAATAATTAGATGGAATTTATAAGTGATTTGAAACTTTTTCTTTAAAACATTATAAAACTATTTTCAATAAAATAAAAAATGCCACATTGTTTTGAAAATGAAAAATTTACCATCATCATTTATTTTTGTTTATTAGTTTGAAAAGAAAATCATTCTAAAGGCCGTACAAATGTCCCAATATTTCACCACATTTATTTTCCTTTATTATTTTTTCTACAAAGAAAGAGAATAATCTTTTCTAAACCATTTGTATTATACTTTACTTTCTTATTTTTTTATTAAATGATAACCAAAAAATAAAATTGAGATTATGTGACAAAAGAGTAAGAAATTAACTAAATAAACCCATATCATATTTTTAACTAAAAACACATCCAAAAGGTAAAACAATATGGATTCATCTCCTTTCCAAGAGTCATCTCCTTCTCACATCATCACCGATTTGAAATCAACTTCTTAGATGAGATGCTTTAAGATAGATAAGAAAATAAATCTAAATTCTTAAATATAAGAAATAAATAAATAGCTCTCATAAATAAGGTAATGATATCAAAGAAAACTAAACCTTTGAATGATGATTTGATCTAAAGACCCTTTCAAAAGCAATAAATCTAACTTATTTAATTTTTGACATCATTTTGATAAAAATATCCCTTAATATTCTTTTGTAAAACATTTTCTTTTCAAAGATATATATAAATATATAAATGTGCGAAGGATATATTTGTCCAAAATTAATTATTTTCATCATGAAAACATGAGGGTTAGATTGGTGCCTTTGATCAAATGACCTTTTATTTAAAAAATAATTATTCTAGATCGTAAACTTTGTTCGTATCAATAGCTTAAAATATATTTAGTTTAAATCTTTTAATTTTAAAATGAACAAAATAATTCCCTTGTTATTTTTTTTAATTAAAGCTCTAGCTTTGCGTGTTTCTTTTTTAATTAAATTGAATAAAATAAAATAAAAATCTAAATCCATCTCTCCCTAAATTGCATGTTTGTTGGATTTGAATTTAATGATAAGTATCCTATACTATCTATAAAACCCACTTGAATATTTTTCTGTAACTCACCCTAGCCTATCACCACTGTAGTCTCTTGAATTTTTTGAGTCATTGGATCATCAGAGCATTAACCTGCAAAACAAACAAGAAAACGGCGGTGGTGCGCCCGCCGCCTCTCCAATGCCTAAGTCGATCATGAACTGAGATTGAAAGAGTTTCATTTTTCAAGAAGAATGTCGTACTTTCCTTGTTGCGGGATCCTCCTTTCCTTTATGGAGGAAGGAAGATGATCCGATTTCCATGGAAGTAGGTGATTCCTTCCGAACTGAAGCAAGGGGAAAGATAAAAGTTATTTGCGCCCATGACTGTTTTTCCTTTTTGATATTGCTGGTCGCGAACTCTTGTGCCCTTGCTAGCGTTCTTGACCCACCTCCAAAACGGTTATGTGTGTGGGGGACGTCTTTAAACTGAGAGATCAGGTGGGTAATCATTAGTCGATCGCCTTCTTGTAGGATGGCTCTGCTTAGAGAGGATATATAGGTGTCGTGATCCCATGGGTTCAAAATCAACCAGTCCGCACGACTCGTCGCGAAGTCGTGAACCAACTCCTGGCCCCAACCCCGCGCCGACATACCGACACCATACAAGACTCGCATTGAATCAGAATTTCGTATAAATCGCAAACCGACGACTCGACCGAGTTCCCGATTTATAAATAGAAGACAAAAAATCGAATCCTCAGTACAAACTGAACCAAAAATGAGGAAAAAATATTCTCCTTTTAGAGATTCTCTTAAAAGCAAAAAAAACCCGTGAACCAATTTCATAACACAATTGAACAACATGAATACATATTGCAAAACGAAGAACGAAGAACGATTCTAGATATGAGATTTTGACATCTAAATCTCAAGAAACGAAGAACGGAAGAAGAGGAGGAAAGAAAAACCCATCTCGCTGCTGTTGCTTCAACTCTCGATCAAAATATGAGATTTTCTGTGGCTCGTGTGTCGGCCACGACTGGGTCCGTCGGCCCTTCGCTCGCTCGTCGCTCTAAAACCTCAATCACCGGTCACCGTCACCGCTCTCTCCATCCAACATCGGCCAACAGGTGAGATTGATGAGGTTGAGGAAGTCGAGATGACTGATTTCGGAAGAAGACAAATGAAGCATGCAATGAGAAGCTTCATCGTGGTTTTTGAAGACCGTGAGAGCACCCGCATGAGAGGTGGTACTTCCTCGCCAACCTTGCGGGTGCCTGTGATCAAGCGTGCCCCGATACAAGCTTCAGCATAAGAGAAGGAGCTAACATACCCCCAAAGGGGATTGACCCCTACATGTTTCCTTCAAAACAAAAATCAATAAAAAGTATGTTTTCCAACAAGGTAAAAGAAAGTGGGTAAAACCATCTCTAAATTCTTTCTCTTCAATGGAATACCTTCAATGCGTACCGCATAATGGTCTTTACTATCAATCTATAATTGATACCATACGTTAGTCCTGGTATCAATGGTCCTATAGGATACCAAATTGGCAATGCATCTGGAGGAGGAGGTGCAAGAGCTTGTGGTATATATGAACACATTAAAGGCCAAATGGCCTGTATATGGATGCACCATCATGTGTGATGGTTGGAGTTCTAGAACTAGAAAGCTTATCACCAATTTCATGGTTTATTATGATAGAAGCATGATATACCTTTCTTCAGTTTACACTACCAACATACCTAAGACAAGATTGCTAGTCTTTCTCCCTTATGGATAAGATTGTTGGAGGAGGTTGGGAGGAAAACGTTGTAAGCATAAGTAGTCCCCGATGAACAGGCAAGTTTTAAATTCTAGCTTTTTATGTTGTTTGATGGATAAGCTTGTAAGAATTTGTTCTAGTCTCCTTATGCACGCATTGCATTGGGCTGTGAATGCTTGGAAGATATTGAGACATGAAGCATATTAAGGAGACTTTAGATCATGCAAAGATGATCATGTTTTATTTATAATAGCTCGAAGTAGTCAATTTGACTAAAGTGTTCACCAAGATTGAGATCTCTTACGCCTTAATAACTCTCGATTCACACTGAATTTATTTCACTTTAGAGTCTTATAATGCTATGAGGCATTTAAGATGATGTGCACAACAAATGAGTGAAGTGCACCAACAAAGATCGAGCAGAATAAGTTTAAGAGATAAGGTATCCAACCTTATCTTAAATGATCGTATTTGGGAAGTTAAGGCAAAGTGGTGTCCAAATCATCATGGAACCTTCCGTCAAAGCTCTTTGAAATTGGTTGATCAAGATAAAAAGCCTAATAATCGTCAATCATTTATGGCTACTGATAGAGCAACCTGGCTATAAAGGCATCGTGAAACATTGGGAAAGGTATTGGGAAGTCATTAACATAAGGTGGGTAAATCAATCGTATTAGACATTTGCACAGCCGTGTGTTACAAAATTCCTATATTAGCTATTATCTTATTCAAAGGCAAAGCATGAACTACACTTCCTTTTTTTACTTCTGTCAGCATATTTTTTAAATCCAATGCTTCAATATTCAAAGTAATTCTCCCACCATCCGGAAGTTAAAATTGGACTAAAGGAGGTTATCAAGAGATTGGAGCCGGATTTGGATAGACATGCAAAAGCTATGAATGAGGTATAACAATAACTTGTGTTATTTTTATAATATATTTTTGTATTTATAATCGTGCATTAATAAAAGTGAAAACATTACAATGGGAAATTATAAGGTTAGGAAGGCCATGAGAATTTGAAGTGCACTAAACTAAAAAAGGTAATAAATCACTCTCCTCTAAGTACTCACTATATTTATTTATTTATTTTTTAAATACAAATTATCATCATTTTCTATTAAATATATATATTTGTGCCTAATATGTTTTTTGTTTTTTAATAATAGCTGAATGGTGGAACAATTATGATGAAGGTCCACATCTTCAAAAGATTGTTGTCAAAGTTCTAAGTCAAACATATTCTTCATCCTGCTGTTGAAAGAAATTGTGGAGCATGGTCATTGATTCATACTAAAGTTGCCAATTTGTTTGGTAATGAAAAGTTACGCAATTGTTTAGTAATGAAAAGTTAAGGTTAGTTTATGTCCATTACAATGTGTGACTCAGTTAAGAATTTGATGCAAGAACGGAGCGATGAAGATTTGTTCAACCCCAATCGATCAATCATATTTTTAATGATGATGATATATTAGATGAAAGTGGATACGAGAAGGTGAAAACTCTATTTATCATCTGATAATTTGATTACTGATCAAGACCTTCCTTCTAGAGAAGGTAGAGAAGCAAACGTCATGATTTGCACAAGTACTGTGGTAAGTAGGAAGCATTATCATACAAGGAAGAGACATTGTGTTCTCTGTAGTGTTGTGTGCCCTAAATAATTGTTTCAAAAACTAGTAGTGATGATGGTGACGATATAGCCAATAGAGGGGGTAGCAACATTGTTGGTGACAGTGAAGATAATGAAGACACCAGTGGGGACAATGGAATGTGGTGGTGCATTGGAGCAAGCGGCCAAGCGATAGTGGCTACGTCAATCAAGTTGATCAGGCATGTCGGAAAGTGTGGAAATGAAAATTATTATGCCACACAAGATACTGATCATGGATATAGGCCGGACATATGGGAACAATAAAGTACTTGGAAAGACTGGATTTTATATTTCCTAGTGATGATGACTATTCCAAGGCATGATTATAGATCGAACAATCAGATTGATGAGCACTTTCCCAATCTTTGGCTCTAGGATCACATTCTATTTCAAGGGAGAGGGAGATAGATCCTATCATAACTTTGGAAGTAGTGATAATTCTTCTAATGTTTTTAGTGGGTATAGATTTTGATCAAGATTCAAACCACCTGAACAAGAGCTAGTGGTTCCTAGGATACATGACCAATCTTATGATGAGCGCTGTTATCTGAGGCCTTGGACAATTATCGCATGGTGTTGGAGCTCCAGCAGCCTTAAAGGCCATATTTTCCTAATTATGGATCATCATCAACCCAATCATCTCAGCCAACACATTCAATTGATGAAATAATTCTTTTAACCACATTCTCACTATGCAAATTATCGTCCCCGATTTGTATGCTCGTCAGAGGACTACCGATGATGATGATTTGAGCCTCGTTTCATTCCAACATGGCATTGATTGATGTATTTGTATACTTTGTTAAAAAAGTTGTTATGTTGATATAAAATAATTTCTTGTTACTATATTAGCATACATATCTTTCTACTGAATGCTTCATTAACTATTTAAAGCTACTTAAATATAAAAAAATTTGTTTTATTAAATTTTTAGCTTCCTTTAATTATATCTATTTTTCTAATAATTTATATAATATTTTAAATAATTTTTAAATATTTTAATCATCTTATTATGTGATCGGGCCGGCGCCGACACGAACGATACACTGCGGATCGTTACGCCTCGACCATCCCGAGTCGGCGACCGATATTGCGACTTTGAACCATGTTTTCAGCTGTTTACTCGAATCTCATCTGCACTTCTGTGATATTACTTTGGTCGTTCATTTTGTTGTCATTGCTGTAAACCTTCAGTTAGTATGAAATATCATTATTGACGAGTTACTACTGCACAATTTCAGCTGTTCACTTTCCTGTCTTCTGTACTTCTGTGTTTTTACTTTGTTCACTCATTTTGCAAATATTTGCTGAACTTTCTTTGGTTCATAAAGGATACATGTCTGTTAGGAAGAATCCCATAAATTGGAGTGTAGAGCTTCAATGTAAATAATGCTTACTTTATATCGTGGAATTGCAGGATGATTGGGAAGAAATATCAATGTTAATTTGGTTGCTGATCGAGCAAAAGATGATACAACGCTTATGTTTTTTCAACCACGAAACTCATACGGGTAAGATTTCTGGTATAGGTAGTTCACTGATTGTTTTGTATGAATATTGCATTTGATGATTGGACGATGTTATATTATTATTTTTTTTAATGTAAGAACTTGAAGATAACTTATAGCCGCTGACCAAAGGGAAAATAAGATCGGTATATCATTATTTATTATTCTTTCCTAAGTCCTGTAAATGGCATATAATGAAATCTTTGTTCTTTCAGTAATATTAGCATGCGATCTCTGAAATTTTTAATGTTTTATGCCACACAATAGTAGGAAGCCAGTCACAAACAAATAGTTCTGAATACCCACTTGTTTTTGATAAAATGATTCAGTTATATTTATTATAATTAAAATTCTCTGATTTCTTAATTTGTGAACATAATATTTTGTTATTTGGTCAATCAAAGAATGTAGTTTGCAAATAAATTTGCCAATGTATTTGTAGATAAAATAGTCTATTAATGTGACATTTGAGATGCATATATAGTAAATGTATATAATCCAACTCTATGATGGATGAGACATGAGTATGACATAAAATTATTGAAGGGTGTTGTTTCCATATCCAGTATCGTTATTCATGTCAGGAAGATCAAATATATGTAAAGTACAGTCAATAAATGAATTTGACTAACCCTTTTTTAAATATTTTTCTTTTTTCTTTCCCTTTTTCCCTTTTTTTTAAAATTGATTGTTATCCTACTGACTGACTACTAGAACTTATTGAACAACTAATGATCAGTACGATATGTTTAATTTGGACCACTTGCAAATGGAAACTAGAATCAAGTAAACAGTTTTCAGTAGAAATAGTTAGGTGGCGTTTTGTTTTATTATTTAAAGCTAAATAATTTTCAAAGATTCACCGTTTATTTTTAACTTTTCATTTAATTTTTATACTAAAATTTCAAAAAAATTTGAATAGAAAAAGCTAAAATTTGGCTCTTTCTATTAAGAAAGTCATATTCCTTAAAAATAAGAACACCCACATTTGCCCAACAAGGACTTAGAACTAATAAAGACTTACTACCTAATTAAAAAGAACAAACAACTTAATACTTTCAATAATTATTAAGTACTATTTAACATTAAGCTAAAAAAAATTTATATTCAAAGATTAAGTAAAAACAAACGCGCCTTAATATCACTTAATACTACAAATACTCATTTAAGATTGTCAAAAGCCTATTTTAAGATTGAGTAAAAAATAAATACCACCTTAGTCTATAGTGTGACCATCGATCGTAAGGTACTTAATAGTTTGGGAACCAAATGTCCGTTTGATTCATGAACCTCCTTGCAATATCTTTTGCCAAAAGAGGCTAAGGTTCTGCTTGGTTTTTTGTTTAAAACTATTTCTCCGTTTTCAAAAAACAAGGAAAACAAGGAAAACATGAAAAACACATTTGTGCCCGCTTTTAACTATCTAAAAACATAGAAAACACAAATCAAGATAACAAGAGGGGTGACTCTCGCAGAACACAAAACAGGTACCTTCCTCGTGGTTCTCAAATTCTGTTCTTTATATTATTATTCCCGTTCTTAAAATTGTGGATTTTAATGTATGAACGTCCTTTACATTAAAGTGTATACTTTGGAAGCAAGGTATGTAGAAGTTTCTTATTTCCATTATGACACTTTTAAAATAGTAATTATCATGGTAGAAAATAGTAAGCGTTTGTGAACATTTGTTAAAATTAATTAACCATGAAAGACTATCATTATTTACAAATATTAATAATAATAATAATAAAGCTTCTCGGTTGTTCCTTACTTAGAGAGTCAGATATGGCCATTGTTTTTTCTATTTTTCAAATTTATCATTGCATATACGCATCTTGCCCTTGAAAGGTTAATCAATGCTCGCATTCTTCATTTTACGGCTTGATTCCCAGTGAGTGATGCATGGTTCAAAAATTCCTTGCTCCATCCTCTGTTTCTTTCTTACCGTGAAATTCCTTGGAGCTTCCAATTTTATATGCATATCCCTATTCATCCAAGAATTCAAGAAACCAGTTTTCTAATAATATTGATTCTCTAACTTTGCCTATTTATTTATTGTGCCAAATTCTTCCCGATTGTTTAAGGTATCTTTAGTTGTACTTTCAATGATGTTCCTTTTCATAACTAAATAAGCAAATATTCTTGATTTATTTGCTTTAAAAAGATTGTCTTTTAACAACTTATGAGAACATTAGATTACAGAATCAAATCTATTTCCTAAAGAAATTATTAATAATTATAAGTTATTAGTTTGTAAACTATTAGTGGTAAAGGGTTGGGATGATGGGATTATGGAAGGTTTCATGTTCTAGTCCCAATGTATAAAAACGAAAAAGAAAAGCAGAAAGTAGTACTATAGTATGAATTAAATTCACTTTGATTTGCTTATAAAGTTGTGCTGAAACTGCTTTGTGTCAAATTTTATTGGTACTGCTTTGTTTGTTTGTCCATCATGTCTAGTTCATTGTGGTAGAGTGCTTAATGTTTCAAAAATGCAGGGCATAGGGAGGGGAGAGGTCCCGGGTTTGAGTCCTAGTGGGAACAGTTTACTACAATGTGATTGAAGTGTTTAGCTGTAAAAAAAAAAAAAAACTAATTGCATCAATTGATAATTTGCCCCTCTTTTAAGCATAGAATCAGTCACTCTGGTTTTGGGTAGGTTCTATGAAGAGTTTCTAAATTGGCGTTCAAATCGACCAGTAATGTATTGCTCTTAAAGGATAGTTTTCTGCTTTTAACCCTTTAAGATTTAATTGAAACTCCAAGTGGTCCGTTTGCTTCCATTAAATATTATTGAGCACTCGTATTTGGTGGTTCTCTCGAAAAACTCGGTTCTTATTATCTTAATTTAGTGTTTTTTTGTGTTTTTCAAAACCAAACTTGTTCTCCATGTTTTCCTTGCTGTCTTTGTTTTTAAGAACAGAAAACGGTTTTCAAAAACGGAAACCAAACAAGCCCTAAGGCTTTTGCTTGACTTCTAAAGACAAATGACATGTTAAAGCCAAGGAACAAAATTTCGGTTTTTTCGGCCGAAATATTGCCGAAATATCGATTATCGACGGGCCCCAAAAAGAAATTGCCAACCGATAGTCAGTTGGCCAAAAAATCGGAGAAAAATCACCAAAATATCGGAAATTCCCGATATTTCTACGAAATTTCGAGACTTTATCTCATGCGTGCATGTGCTGAAATTTCTGAACAAATATCTTGTGAAATATTTAAGAATATTGGAGATATAGTGGTTTCTATTGGTAAAATATCTAGAATATCGGAGATAGCACTCCAAGAAAATATCGGTAATGACTATTTTGACTCCAAAAATTCTATAAAATACCCCTAAAATCATACAATCTCTTTTGCATAAATTATTTATACACATTATCCAAACTCATTTAACTCTTTCAAATTATTTTTTCTTTGTGGATTTATCTCAATATTTTGAAGATCTGATATGAATGTTGTCTTCATTTGGCATGGATCCTGGCTAAACAATAGAGTTTCAAGTAAAGATTTCAAAGAGATGTATTCTTCTAAAAACAGTAGGCAATATATGTATACAATTACATCCTCCTGTACCAGCCCCAAAAAATGAAAAACAATTTTTTTCTATATCTATACAGACATTGGTCAACTATCATAATTTCTAAGATTAATTACACAAATTGTTTGTATATCTATATACAAGATCATTTAACTATCATAATTTCTAGGATTAATTACCTGAATCAATCTTGACATTGCGTATGCCAGGTATACTCTCGTTGGTGCATAGACGCTCATCATGCCCAATCCTCACAATTATACCATGAAACACTCCTCCTGAACTCCGCTTTGTGAGAATATCAGCTAATTGGACTCGGATTGAATAAATGGGAATTGCATAATCTTTTCATCGAGGTTCTCCTTAATGAAATGACGAATGGGCTTCAACATGTTTAGCACTGATCATGTTATGGAATGTGATTTTGCAATTAATATCGCCTTATTATCACAATGATTCAGTAGCGAGCATATTCAATCCCTGAGTCCCTCAAGATATTCCTTATCCATCAATTCGTATACACTATGAGCCATACCAAAATCTCGTACTTCAGCACTTGATCTTGCTATTACCTCTCGTCTTGCCCAAGTGACAAGATTACCTTCCACAAAAAGCGGGGGCAAACTGCATGTGGGACCTTCTAGCTGTTTGATCACCCTCATTCAATCGAATCCTGTGGTATCCTCTGCTAATGTTAGAGATATCATTTTTGAGAACAACAAACCTTTCTAGAGCACTCTTTAAGTATCTTAAGATCCTCGATAGACTGGTCTATATGTTCTCTTCACTCCTGCATGCATGAACCTGCCTGGCAACGCCACTTTGATGGCGATATATCCGCCTTGTGTGTGAAAAGTAGATTAATCTTCCAACTAATCGTTGATAACGACCCTTGTTTGTTGGGGCTTTGTCTGGGAGAATTCCGAGCTTATGATTCATTTCCATGGGCGTCTCTACTGGTTTGCAATCAAGCATTCAAGCCCTGGCAAGATCTAACACATATTTTCGTCGTGAAAGCAAGACTCCATGTTTCGATCTTATACCAATTCCCAAAATATTTGCTTGCCCGAGATCCTCATTTCAAATTTTGTGTGGTTAACACTCTGTGAAGCTCATTTCGTGATGGGCCATTCCAAGACCACATCATCAACATACAATTAAAGCTTATTACTTTTCCTTCTCTTTGTGTTTTATAAACAGAAGTGTGATCCGAAAGTTGATTTCTATTTATAACTAACTCCTTCTTATCAGAGTCGAGGACCCCAAACCATGCTCTAGGTGACTGTTTCAGCCCATATAATGACTTTTTTAATTTATAGACTTCACCTTTACATGAAGAACCATTTTTAACTCCGAGTGGTAGCTCCATATAGACCTCTTCTTCCAAATCCATTGAGGAGTTACTTTTTAACATCAAATTGCTTCAGAGGCTGGCCTCGATTTGCCGCTATAGACATAAGCAGAATGCTAATTTGTATTGATCTTAGCTTATTGGTGCAAAAGTATCCCGGGAGTAGTCTAGTCCCATACCTTTGTGTATATCCTTCGTGAACTAGTCGGGCTTTATATCTAATAATACTTCATTTGGTTTGAGTTTCACTCTGTGAGAACACCCATCTCGTGCATCCAATTGGTTTGTATTCCTTTAGGCAGTGGAACAAGTTCAAGTGTGGCATTCTTTTTGTAGAGCCTCCATCTCTTTGTTCATCGCTCTTTCTCCATTTTGATCACTAATGCATCCCGTATTACTACTAGGGAATAGAAATCAACAAAGGGACAATTGATTAACAAGTAAATGCATACGATTCAAATAACTCGTGAGATAAACACATAATTGTTAACTGGTATTCGGTCTGCTTCAGGATCAGTTCATAATCGTTTTTTCTTTGGAACTCCCTATTCAATCTTGTGGATATAGTCTAGGAGCTACATTTATGCGTAGTGGAAACATATGTTTCATTAGACTCTCCAAACACAAGATTCATACTTACTTGAGGAGGTGAAACATTCTAGGCTTGATTCTTCAATTCATTTGGTGTACTGTAAGTAACTTTGGTGGCATTCTGCAAGATTCAATTCCTGGGGCCATGATTGTGATCATGTACTTTGTCGCATGCATCAACATGCTTAAAAACAGTTCATCTCACCCTTTCCAACTTAATAACTCCACTCAATTTCCACTCACTCTCTCATAAAATATTCTCCAACTCAGCTTTAAACTCTATATCACCTCCACCATTCTCTTCACTCAGAGCCTCCTCGAAGAAGAGAATTTTATGAGACTCTTAGAGTAATGGCATGTCGAATTCCTGTAAAGAAGAGGCATCAGAGCCCAATGTGGGCTTGTGCCAGATCCTGCTCAATCTCTTTCAGTGATGGATGATTTACTTTTAATTCAAAATTACTCTATATAACTATGATCGTTATCACCAAAGGACTATCTAACCCTCAGCACAATGCCGTGTAATACAAACCTGGTTTGTTGGGTGTTCCTTATCTATTTATACTAATTTAAAATGCGCTTTAAGTATAAATCATTTTCCTTCTAGAAGTGATCCCAGATGCCGTGCAAGAAAGGCGAATAAGCAGGTAATTGGATTTTAAGCCCGTGTGAGATTTCATCCTGAATATAGGATCTCAAGAATTTTCAATCAACTACCTACCACCAAACCCTTATACTATTTGACTCATAGTAATTGAATCAGCTTTTGAAATCCTTAAAAGATACATATGGAATTAATAACAAAACTAATTAACCTAGTACTAAAATAAAAATTGGGATCGACAAATATCTTAAAAGGGAGCACAGTAATATCATATTAGAACATCAATTCCCGTGATTGTAATCAAACTTTGTTTCATAACTTCATGGGATTAAACCGGGTCATGGAAGTCAGTGATAGTACTGGATCTCCATATGCCACTGCTCATCATTCACCTCTCCCCGTTCTTTCTCAAGACAGGATTAGATAACTACTTTAACTGCCAGTTCTTGTTCACATTTTCTTTCTGTCACTCTATCACCTGTACTTCCCCTCATGGATCGTAAAACTCCTAGCTCCTATGTCATAGCATGGGTTTACACTTTACCGGCTTCCTCCAAATTGGAATAGCTTCATCCTTTCCTTTGATTTAGAACCTTTGCTAAATAATTCTGGATTGAACGACTGCCTGAATCGAGTGAACCTCCGCTTGTTTAAATGGATAAGTCATTCAACTCATTCTCAGCCTCAAGTGAGAGAAGAGGATTTATCGATTTAAATTCACAGAGCTCAATAGATCTTACCATTATCGATTCGCATACCTTCAAATTTGTCATCACTCTTGATTTATTCTCTCCATGGTCACCCAGAGGGCCTGAAATCGTAGTAAATGAGACAATCCTATTATAGTGGTGCTGAAGCTTATACTGGGATCAATTACATTTATTTCAAAACCAAATAAGAGATTTATTAAACCTGATAGTTCAATAGCTTCTCGATAAATTTATGTGAAAGATATTCTATGACAAACAGAGTCTATTCAATGCAGTTTCCGGTTTCAATTACCAGATTACAATCTCAAATACAATGGCTTGTTGATCTTAAAACTTCACCCAGAATTCCAAACTTGAACCGACCTGAAAATTTGTCTGAATTCATAATCCGTTAATCTGAAAGAAATGAAAATTTTACATTCAAATTTTCTCTACTTTAACAAATAACGCCCGTAGATCCAAATTTGAATGAAAACAAAAACTTAATCTAAAAATAAAAACAAAACAAAGAAAAGAAATTTCAAAATTATAAGAGCCTTCAGCCACCTGCATCTCTCTTTGAGGTCGCCGAGTCAGCTTTCCTTCAAGAGGCTGCTGTGATTATGGTGGCTTCCAAGCTCGGTCCTAACTTCAGGCACCTCCTTGTGGATTTCGATTAATCGCCCATTTAGCGAAAGCAATGTCACCTCGATTCTTTGGCTCATACCTCAATTGTCTCAAACAATGTCAAGCAGAAGCTTCTATTTGGTCGCGACCTACCTTTAGCATCTGTCTTGATCCTCACCATGTCGCACTCGCTAAATGATGTCGACCTTCTTTCCGAACTCCATGTCACAACGCCAGGTAATGACGTCGCCGCATCTAGTTTTAGAATCGATGTCGAACACCAACGACGTCGCCACCTTAATTCCTTAGAATCGAGCGTTCGCGACCACCTTAATGATCGCCGCGACGACTTTAGGGAATCGAGAGTCGATTATTGAATGACGTTTACGCACCGGTCTCGAACCCACGTCTTATCAACCTATCCACGACCAACAACGACCTCACCACATCCACCGATCCGTCGTCGACGTCACGATCTCCAGATATCACAGATCACGATAATCATTTCTTATAATCCGAACACGACTTGATTGAACACAACATGGTCATTAGTCACTCAACGTTACACCTAATCGAGGTTACGACCACATCTCGTCCTTCATTATTTTGATATCGTCCGACCGAGTCACATATCATTATTTATTTCATTGTTCGATAACGCCGACCGATTTGGTATTACGACCGACGTGATTCGATCACCACACAAGTTACGATAACGGTCTCTATGCATTCACAAACATCGATCTGAATAATATTCATCAACAAAGCCTCCATCCCCAACAAAGAAACAACCCCTTCTCTCGAACTCATCACACAAAGCACCAGTTGTTATCACAACATCTCACACAAAACCACAGATGCAAACCGACTGAAAGCTGACCTCAAATGACGACTTTAAGTCACCAGACTCATGTCTGGTATCCTTTAAATTAGCAGCAACAAAAGCCATGACTGAAAATATTTATCAAGTCGAGCTAAAGATACTGGATAAATGAAGGGCGTACGGTCCAAGTCCCCCAGTCCCAAGATACTCAAAGAATGGAAATCGTGAAAGCATGATCAAATTTCTGTTAGAGGAGTCAGAAGTTCCAGCATTTAGCAAATGAGTTCATTATGCAGTAAAACAAAGAGCCTCATGCCTTCTGTCCCTAATAAAACTGAGGTACAAGTCTGAGTGCCAAGAGGTGGGGTGCACGATCACCAAAAGTTGTCTATCTTTTCTCACAACTTGTTTGGTGTGGCGTTGTAGGTGTATGAAAGATATTAACTGCGTTTCGCATTCCTTTATAGAGAACATAAACTGAAAACAGAGCCAAGTCAGATCGTTAAACATAACAATCTCGTGGCTTTTGAAATAAAAGAGTCACAGAGCACCTGGAAATGCAGGCATCACACTTTTATGTAAGAGAATCTAAGTCAGTAGAAAGTACTGTCAGCGCAACGCAAGTACCAGCTCTGAGGTGGGAGGGAACCTTTGTGTGACCAAAGACACTGAGAGTGAAGAATTTTTATGTTCGAAACCCTTGTCTGACTCATGGAGGAAACAAGATGGTTCTTGGCAGAGCTGGTCAAGTACGCAATAAACACTCCTCACGTCCATCCCAAAGCTGTGGCTGGGCATTCTCTAAGAAAAACAACAGTAATGTCTCCAATTCATACAAAGGTAATTATGGAGTTATGCCTGAAAGCTCAGTTTCTACAAGAAGCTGATTTTGGCTCATCAGAGCTTTGACACCCCACATCTCTCAAAATTTAAGTAGGGTGAAGTTCATTTCCTGTCTGAATCATAAAATTCCAGAAGTCTCCGGCAACACCCTCAAAAGAGGACAAATGAGGTGTCAAAAAAGAAAAAGACAGGCGAGAAGCTTAAAAGGGCCCCCAAGCTGGGTCAAAAATGGGGCTCCGGGGTGAAAGGAATAAATAAATGATGAACATTCCAATGTGAGAGAGCCATAGACAGATAACAGCACCTTCCAGCAGCATGGAAGATGTTCTATCAAGTGAAATCTGTTCAGAAGAAGTGAGAAACATCTTTATCCAATCTGAGTCCACAAAACAGTGAGAAACTTATGTCTGTGTGATCAATAACCATGGAAAGTCTCATTTTTAAAGGTAAAACACAGAGTATGGGCCAGTTAATACACCTCTTGATTATAAAGATCAAAAGAAATGCTGATTTTCTTCTAATATGTATCAGTAAGTTTCAAGATAGTCTTTACCTGCGCTTCCTCGAGAACCCACCATCCAATCCCTAAGGTGAGGCCACAGGCAGACAGGCTCTGAGGAGAACAGACACAGGAGCTTTGCAAGATTTCGATCGTCATCACATCATGTCAAACAACAGAGTCACGCAAAGACTCCAACAGACGATCCCAACAGAGGCACATACAGACACAACAGATCCAATTAGGTCTGAACACCTTCCACATCCAACAAGATTTATCAATCATCACACTCAACGATCAACAACGTTTCGAGATCACATGGCAAGACATCAACGATCATCTCGAGATCAATCAACAATCAACACACAAGACAACAAAGACGTGATCCGATCAACAACGCAATGGTCAACACTCATTTCATTTTCTGAAACATCAACGTAACACACTCATAACACAACGAACATCGTTTCATCAATAAGATATTATTATTATGTCATGAACCAACAAAGATCACGAACTCCAACACATCACAATCACAATCGACATGGTAAAACATCCAACTCGATATCAACATATCCGCAGAAAACCGCAACCGGTTACATCCACACCAATCATATTTGTTCGTTAATAATGGCACTCGACGGAGTTCAGTCATGTAAACATATCATATGCAACAAAGACGCACGTCCACCGATTATGGCACCACACACCTTCCACACGGTCATCATCGACAACACCTCACAATCCCATCGAACACACATGAAAGTCGAATCACCACCGTTCCGTTTCGTTTAATCACCATTGCCGCATCGACCAACAAGATACGATCATCGACGACAACACAAAACAAAACATTTTTTTCACAATCAACGCGACTTAATCCGATCGACACGTGTGACAACCCAATCGTGGTGGTCCTACGATAACATCGAACCCGAATCTTCGCGGATCGTGATCGACACCATTATTAATCGATACCGTGGTTCGATTATCCGGATCCGATAAAATCGCAGAGTCTCCTCGTTCGTGCGAGAGCACCAATCCTACAAACTCGATAACAACATAACGAGCACCCCGATCCAGTGGTCCAACAAATAGACGACCATATTATCCGATTCATCTGATTATCCAACACACATCCCTTATCGGACCCATCCGATCCACACAAACACAATACGAAATAACGCGACCAACCATAAGAGTCCGATCATAAAATTCACCATACCGCTAATCGACCATCACAATAACGAACCCAAAATAACTTTAATTACAATTTTATACAAAACGATTTTTACAAAGCAACATCATGCCAATATACTTCGCCAGATCATCGATACTTCGATCGAGTTGTCTATCGACAACGATCTCAGACCAGGTTAATTCCGACTACGGCAGAGCGAACGCCCAGAGAGGACTTCCACAACAATCACTAACACATCCACGCATAATACAAAACGATCGAACCATATCCACATAATAATAACCCGATGAATGTCCACAATCACATTTATATTTATTAATCTTTATACCACAATCTGAGTCCCAGACCACTCACACCCACAACACTCACGTGAAACTCATCACAGGTGGTCGCAACAATGACTTAACCACATCAACTCTTCGACGCGATGCGACTCGATCGATATCCATGGTAACATTGGCTACGACTTCAACTCACCGCCGGCGCTCATAACGCTCACGCCAAGAGAACTTCATCATCGATCCATACGTCCACCAACAGTAACGTCTTCACCGAGATGGTATTATCGATTCGTTAACAACACATCAATCATTACGCGATACAACCCGCGAGTTCACGATTGATCGCGAACCGATCTCTTCCGAGTCACCACACGACCACCACGAACGGCGAATAAGAGCAATACGCACCACGACCGACCGAAGTTACGCGATCCCGCGTTATTACGAAACGCCAATCGTTATTCTATTAGAGATGCACAAGACGTATTAAGAGCCACATGAAACATCGAGAACTGATAACGATGTCTAATATGATCGATCATCGACCCACGTTAAGACCACATCGCAACACACATCACGAACTTCACATACAACAACGACACGACGATTCCACCAACAATAATTATTCACCGGACCGATAATACGTCAACAAATAATCTTGGTCCACCTTCCAACGTCCGGCCACCAAATCACATAATCAACACATCACAATCTCAAGACATTAACCCGGATCGAACCAACTCCAACACAGTTTAGATCACAACGGTGTCCGGAACCAATTCCGATCATAATAACGAACCGAGTAACCAGCCGAACCGTCAACAACCGGCGGTCCAGTCCGATCGTCCGAACAACGGCGGCTTCACACTCATCTCAATCGAACCGAATCACGGCCTCATCGACCCCAAAACCGTGTTATCGAACGATCCTGTGGCTAAACAACCCATATGGTACCCACCGCAGAACATGGATCAACCGAACATCGGCGCCCACACCGAGTCTCGCAGCAGAGACGAACTTATCCATCGCTTCGACGGAATCGTCGATCCGATCCAGAGATCCAGAAGAGTAGCTAACAAACTCATCACACACATCGCCGCGTCACTTCCGCCTCGACCCGCATCCTCATCATCTTTAATTTTGATATATGTTAACAACTGATCTTTCGATTCAACCGTTTGATCCAACGACCGATTCATCAATCGTTAATGAACTTAGTCGGTCATTCGATCCGGCGATTTGGTGGCATCTATTCGAGTCGATCAGACCGATCAACGAATCCGACGAAACCGAAAGAATCACCAAAATCTTCCGGGCCATCAGACTCGGCCGGCATCATTTAACAATAATCTTGTTATTATCCCAATGGATCCAGAGTACTTCTGAACCATCATTAATCTCTGACATTATAACACGACACCTTGAAATTCGCGACTAGGTTTCATAATGTCGATCTTCGAATCAACAACAACACAACCAGAGATGATCCAATTATCCGAAGATTCTGACACTTATTATTCTAACTCAGTTTCCAGTCTCCCTTCCTCCATCATCTCACCCATCAACAGACACCATCAATCGATTCGTTCCCATCACTCCATGAATCCCATCCAGGTCTCACCTTCAACAACACATTGCCGAACAGTTATGAGTCATTCACAATGGCTTCGCACCCACGCCCAACGAAAACTGCTGCGTGGTCACGGTTCAGCATTCTGCCAGCCTCGTCGATTTCCAGGATTTGAACACTTTAACCGCTGTGTCCCTGGAATGACACACAAAATTTCAACCCTTCTGGTTCTTCCAGTTGCTCATGTGGCGCGTGGCAGAGAAATTGAAGCCCTTTCTTCCCTTTGTTTTTCCGTTCAAGACTCTTTCTTCCTCGTTCAACTCGATCACAGATATGTCATCACACATTTTAGTTCACACCAGAATGATCAGTAATATTTTATTTAATTTCGGTTATCATAACATTTATCAATCGTTAAACACATCAACACTCGAGTTAGAACATCACGCCAGACACAACGCGAACCATATAACGATCCATCGGCACCGACGCAAGATCGATCAAACCGCGCGAAACGCGAGATCACCAACCGATGGCAAATCATCACCACGAGAACGCCCGGAACGCGAACGGCGTCGATCGTCCACCGACGAACCGAATCGGCGCAAACGATGATCAATCCGCTCCAAACACTCCCGCATCAGTTCCCGGAATGGCCGCTCCAATCTCTCGCACGTAAATGGAACAGACATCCGCCAGAAGGACATCAGCAGCGTTCATTCACGGCAGTCTTCCAACGTTGGCGGTCGACACAACCAACGATCAGGTCGACGTCCAGAACGAACGCGTCAGAGAACATGGCAGATGACGCGACGGTCACTATTCCGTCGCGTCGGCTCCGACGTTCCAAAACTGATATTGACGGTAATCGAGGCGTCAGAACATCAGCGGATAGGTAGAACCGCAACCGCGCTTCGCCATTCGGAGATCGAATCCCCAATATGAGATGGTTCTTATCATTATTTTTATTAGTTATTGTTAGTATAAAGTTTAGTTCGAAACATGTCCTCCAGTTCTAAATAATCCAAATTGAACCAGAGAAAAACTATCGAATTTTAACAGTTATGAAGAAGATTGTTCGAAGATTAGATAGTGGATCCATCCGACCTCTTCCGTCATGAACGAAACCAAGATCAAAACAATCTTCCAAACACGTCATGCCCAACAAATATACCCAATGCAATTACAACACAACAACGCAACACTACAACCATACGATCGTCGTCAATATCAACAACAGTACGTTCGACGCCGATCGGTTAACGGTGGAATAACGGATAATCAAGATCGATCCAGAACAAGCACCGACACCACAAAACACACGCAACAAGACAACCGTACGGACAACGATCAGAACGTCGAAAGCGTTCAACGAACTGGCGCCACCTTCACCTTACGTTCAGCCCGCATGTATCGCCATCGTCAACAATGAAACATGACCAACTGAGTCCGAAAGTCCAACAGACATAATGTCTCTTTCCTCATCACCACCGGTAAGATTCTGAACTTGATTATAACACGCCTTCATACAGCCATACAGCACGCACGCCGCTGCCGTTGGCCGCCACACACACACACACACACAAGATCATCATCGGCAACAACAATTATCCACACGCAATCATCCGCCACTCAAACACTCCCCTCAGAGCATCACACAAGCTCATTTTCCTTGACCACATTTATCATTAATCTCATTCTTAACTTTTTAAGAAACGCCAACAAGTCTTTGTCTTCAATTAAAAAAACAATAACGGTTCATTTTGTCAAATCAAATATTCTGGGGAACAAAATCATTCCACACTCCCCGCCACTACCTTCCATTACCCATCTTCACAAGAAACCTTCCAAACCACACATAGTCACCTTCCCTTCCAATCTGACCTCATCTTATTTATCAACAACAACAACAAAACTGGATCCGTGAAGTCGAATGACCACAACAACTGATATCTGGATAGTTGATATAATCAATCGAAGTCAAAACTAACACACAACAAAACCCCACAACATATAAACCAAAACAATATCACCACAATAAATAATGTGGACTATTTTCAAGAGTTACTTTCAACATCACAGTGCCGGAGCAACACGAACATCCGACGACACGTCAAAGACCCACACAAGAATCGAACCGACCTTTAAAATACGAAAGAAACAACACAGCCCGTCGACCAGGAAACGAGTCCACGGAACAGAGCAACCGTGCCCATTGCCCAACGCCGACACCAACTTTCGAAACGGTTACACCGCTACCTTTGTCGACCAAGACGTGCGTTTCATAACAAGACACTTTCAAGTTATTAACATCCAATCGATCGATACGAACCGAATGGATCACAAGAGTTAAAGTCACCCGTAACAACTAAGATTCAGAACCAATCGAGGAAACACGAAGTCAAATCATAAGATCTTAATTATCTCAACTCATATTCATCCGGTCGAACTTTAACTCATCGATCACGCCGCAAAGAAGAAATAATCGCCAAAACCCACCGATTTTCTGTAACGAAACAGTTAACATCTAACAATCGAACAATCGTCGAACAACGAAATTTTGATAAACACTCAATCATCAGTCACCAATCGACAACTCACCGCATAACCAACAACGTTCTCGATCCCAACAACAAACGATCCGAACCGAAGCAACAATTATCGCAACGTCTCTCGCGCGTTACATCAAAATCAATCATTCCACCGCTACCCTCGCCTCGCTACACCGAGCTCAGAACAAGAAGACGTGACGTCCATCAGAACAACATTTAATCAGTCGAGAGATGTCATTTTATCCGACGCAACAAAACTAGTAACCAACATCACAATCAACAACACAGAGCAACACACATCGACAACAACAACGAATCGAACTTTATTTTCAACAAAACACCAAATACGAGACAGTACGCGGCAAACACAATATACGTCGTCACGCAACACCACTTGCCTTGAAAATAGCGAAAACCAAAACACCAATCAAGACATAACACAAAAATCAGTAACAGTTTAAACTGAGTGATGCTGCGCAGTAACCAATCATCAGTGGAGTCATCAAGGTTGGCATGGAGATGATATGACTCAGATAACCAACTTTAACAATTTGAAACACTGGTTCCCACCAAAACCCATAAACACCAAACCATTATATAAACAGTTTTGGTATTATTCCTCACTTTGTCTCTTATTATATATTAACTGCATTTCATCTTTAAATAAGGTAAGAGAATACTGACAAGATCCAACAGCAATAGCCAAAGAAGGTACTAGGTGAAAAGGAACAACAATAAAAATTTTCAGTCCAAATGAGAAAGGTAAGGGTGGTTAGTTTAAAGGAGGAGTCGTCCTTGAAACCGCACAAAACAAAGGCAGGAAAAACAGATTGAAAAGATTCAGTACTAAAACTAGTCGTGGAAGTTTTGGGTGTTTCAAAATTACGACCAAAACCGTTTATAAGATTTACTGTCCTCGACCGCGTCATCGTCAAACATCATCGTTATATAGCAAAGTTTATCCACGAGGATAACAACACTCATGCGGATAACGTCGTTAACTTCACGATCGCGATATCGGTCAGACGACCCGCAACAGACAACGACCCGCGGATCGGCGACGGTTCGACATCGATCCGAACGCGACCGGTCCGAACCGGCGCGATACGGTCGTCATCCGCACAACCTTTACGACCAAAACGCGGTCACCACGCCGGCACTAAACCCGCCACTTATATAACACAGAGTGTTTCCCTATCCAATATGTGGACAGACACAGTCAGTGAAAGAAAGACACAAGATATTCAACAACACCATATCGACCTATCTCATACAGATTAATGCAATCATGACCAACACCTCATTTTCAAAATAGAGACGCGACGCGCAATTCCAACATCGATATTCATCATTCAAAACTAAACATAAGAGACGATGAATCCACATTCCATTCACCATTACATAACAAATAAATTAATTTAAATGATACTTTATGTCACAATTACTTTTGCAAGGACACACCATCTTCATTATCATCATCTCATCAATCCAACCATCTCACAACGACCAACACATCCACCATACACCACAACCCATTCGTCAATCATACCATCCAACAACAATCGCAAATCATCAATCCCATTAAAACCATCTCGATAACGACACAACGATTTTTATCATCTACACATCGTTGAAGATCAACATCACAGACAACAAAACATCAAGACACCAATCAACACAATTCTTATAAAATAATAATTCAAACTGGCGCCAATACGCAAACCACAATCGCATTTAATGCTCGCGTCACTATCATCTAAACCAAACACGAATCATAAGAAATACCGTTACCAATCTTCCATAACATCTTTGAATATTATAACGAGTCTTCATCTCACCGTTATACATACGAACTATCGCAACTCCGACATTTGACCATCATCAACTTGAACGGCGAACACGAACGTTTGTTATCCACATCACACACCGAACATCGATCCAACAACAACACCCACGACGTCAACCATCCCGGCAACTACGATGCAATACGTTCCACAATAATCACGGCCACTCGTCACCGCAAGAATTACGATCATATTAACAATCACACAAACATCACCATTATTATCAACACGGCGTCGCAGCGCCGCGTCGCGTACGTCCACCAACGACAATCATCGCCATCGCGAAAGATGGAAGCATCGATCATCCAACGATAGAAGCCCGGTAGTTCGCCACGATATTCACAACGAACGAAGCCAGCGAAAATGTAACGAATGTGGCGTTATCGTGGCAACAGAGTGTCGAACAGAACCCATGAATCGCACCAGATGAATTAGTCCGACGCTGAGTATAGGTGAATAAATATGATTTGGGATATAATACAGAACATGAAACTGCCGTCGCAATACGCAGTACAGCACCATCGCTTAGTTGAAGGAACAAAGAGTGGAAACCTCGCCGCGAGATCATATATCAACATCCATAAACTCAGGGGTAAATGGTATGGGAGGCTGCAAAACCAAATGTGTAACAGAATATTAGAGAAGATTTTTGGGGAAAGAATAAACAGATACAATAAGAAGAATGTAAGTGGCAGAATAATTGGTGAAATAGAAACCCAGTCTTAAATCTGAGAAACATTCAGACCCCAGAGAAAGAGAAGACCTGCCACTTTCAACAAAGAATCGATCTATTTGAATTCTCTTGAAGCACAAGCCTCAAAAAACTATAAACAGAACAAGTAACACAGCCACTCAGTCCTGTCCCAGTTTCCAAGTGTGTGCCAACCCAGCGAGCAAAACAAATCTAACAATATTAGAGCTTGGGGGTCGAATAAATCCTTTTGCATGCGAAGCAGCTGAAATAAACCTAATACCCAGTGTCTATATAAAGACGTGTACCAAAAGTTTCACAATCACCCCATACTTGTCACACCCATCAGATTTCAGAAACAATAGAAAACATAAAAAAGCAAGAGAATTTACCCCATATAAACACTTAAGGCAGATCAAAGAAGTCGCCGTAGCCGCAACAACCCATTCATCCAACTCCTCCATGGAAGTGACTAAATGCGTGGCCTTCTAAAAAGGTAAATAGTGACTCCCAACAAACCAAAAAAGTCTTAGATCCTTGATGACACTAAACTGGATACTTTCATAACTCATGTGAACCCCGCCCTCGTGAAATCAGTCGCAGCAAGCCCACTGCCAAACACCTTCTCCAGGTGAGATGTTTGATGTCCCCCATGATCTAGTGCACACTGCGCCCATGCTGGTAAAGCCCAAAATGAGAGAGGTGGCGAAGATGCATAAGTCACCCAGCCAAAATTCGCAAGACACACAAGCAAGACACTGGAGGGGAAGAGCAGCTGAGCATATGCTGGGAGGCAGCTGGCAAGTCAAAAACGCAGGCGGCAGGTGGCCTGGGGGTCCACTGAAATGCAGTTGAGCTGAAGGGATGGGCACAGCATTTAAATGTATCACCTCGATCTGAGCAAAGTCCGGAAAGGTCGACTGATTCGGCATCATCCAGGATCTCGAGATCTTTTGGGCAGAGAGAGAGAAGGTCCCTCTCTGGGATTTCCCACACCTATCTGCCAGCCCTCACTTTAAAGTGAAACAAAAAGCCTAATTCACAAATGGTGGTGCCAAGGTGTAAAACGGTTTCGGTAGTTCATGTCCCGGCATATGCAGACCCTTTCCAGTTCTGCAAAGGTCTTTCGAACTGGGGGAGTCAAGGTTATGGAGTTAGAGTATTTGAGACTTGATGATTTAAACCTCACAACTCTAACTTTGAACTGAGTGGAAAAATCCTAAACTCAGTAGCCTATGGAAAATAAGTAAACTGAGGTGGCCTCGCCAAGCTGCATATGATGTGATCTTCTCAGAAATGTGGTTTCAAAGACCTAAAATTAGGTCTGTTAGTCTGAAGGTTCACTGGTGAGGTTTAATCTGAAGTGTTATGCTGATGAAAACAATGGGACATGACAATGTGAGGACACAAAAGTGACAGGTGGGAACAAGACAGTGTTTGAATTATGTTGGAAATGCATATCAAAAGCACATGCAAAAAACACCTCCATAGCAGGACTAAAATGAAATATTAGTGAGGTGACAGGTTAAGATAAGAGTGCACCTGACTGAAAGATCTTTCTGTATTAACAAGAGATTGTCCAACAACTCACGTCGAGGTATTCACTGAATCGTTCAGGTTATCAACTGATCACTGAGGCTGTCTCCAACATCTCATCAACTCTGAAGCCTCTCAAAAAACAGTTCTGTCTGAAAAACCCATTATCTACTCACATCATTATGCAACATGCAGAGGAGCCCAAAGATGATCCCAAGACAGAGGACCATCACAAGACATCCTGAGTTATGTCCACGCAACTCAGTCTCCAAACTATTGTTTCAAAGCAGAAGATATGACCAGAGGTGGGTGAGCAACTAGTGAAAAATATCGCCTACCGGGCTGGCTCTCACCCCCTGGCTCTGGTGACTCCACCACGGTACAGTGAAAATGACACTGCAGAATGAAAATAATGTAAAGAAAGTCATATCAGCCTTGGGATTACATTTTTGGGCAACATGGTATTGAATCAAATTTAGAAGAATTAAGAGGCAAAACCCAAACCCAGTAGAGTGTATTGCCACATTTTTGGGTTGAATGTGGGCCCAAGTGCCATTGATTTCACAATTTCATGGACCCTGGGGTAATTTGTAAACCCTGTCGGGGACAGTCAGGCTCGTATCCCAAGAGACTCACCTTGACTTTTTGAGCAGGTGCTCGTTATCTGAATCCAGACAGACTTCCAAAGAAAGCGATTATGTCACCATCAACCCCACCAAAGGCCACACCCATTAGGTTAAGACAGCCATCTTGAACAATGAGACTTCCACAACATCATGTTTGAACAATCATCATCATCAAACAAATAAAACTGTTTAATTAAGTACATCCACACAATCTCACAAACGACATCCCAAATAATCCTAAAACCAAAGGAATCGTATGTATGCAAACGCACCGTCACCGCTAACAACAACTGACATTATAATCAAAATCAGCATCACAACGAAGACAGATATCATGAGTTCCGCATCTTCTCGGTGACCGATGGCGTTTCGAGACATGCTCAGACATTAAACGGTTGGAACATTTTACTCGACCTCAGTAAAAGTTTCCCATCAACGCAAGATCCCGACAATCGCAAACGAACATAACCGTGATCCGTTAACAATCAAGACTTGTTCACTCGGTCGTCGCGGAACAATTCGACATCGAGTGAATCGACCTCAACGCGACACACTTGGTTCGACCAATCTGCAACAACGTCATCGACAACAACGGTCAATCGCAACTCATAGCACGACCGTTCCGACCGACCGCGAACCGGCCCCACCAACGCCATGGTCGCAAAGTTCACAACATCCCCGGCATTTTATACTTAATCGGCGCACGATATATATTATAATAATCAACGGACGGAGATAACACACGATTGATCCGATCGAACGTTCGAATCGACCGGCGCGTTACGTGAACCGCGGATCGCGAGAGATCCACGCCGAACCGGTTCGATTTGAAGCGGAAAACAGAACGGAGAACGTCACGGAAGATCCCGCGTCCGAACTCACGGTATAAAAACGCTAAAAAGCAACACAAATGCAAATACGCCAAAATGAACGATGAGATATATTAGCGAACATTATCGTCGTCGTCACCATCATCACAACAATATTGACACACACACATTATGCCACACACATTACGTTATTATTAACATATTAAGAATATATATTATTATATTAACAAAGAGTGTAATGCACCCACGGATACGAATAATACCAACAGCGTACAGCTGGCGCAATATCGGCAACAGTCAACACCGCCACTTTAAATACAAAGAATGCCCACGCAAATATAAAGTCCAGTGAAAGTCTACTTATAGCAAACTGCGTTATAAACACACAACAACGCATCATGAACAAAGTATATACACTCAAAGGTCGCTGAAAAGAGAAACAGATGATTGGTAGTGTGTATAAAAAGATTCAGTGCCCAACAAACCATTGTAAACAGTCTCATGAGAAGGTTCACACCACCATCAAGCCTCTCCCACGCTCAAGTCACCAAACAATATGCCAGCAGAGGTCGAATGACGTTTCAACATAATTTATCACTGCAAGATATTCAGTTGATTTATCAAAACCCATAAAAGTACAACTAGATCCAAACATCTAGTGGTAAAAGATAGAAAACCAACCTAATAAAACCATAACCCAGCACTTCTAGATGATCTAAAAAGCACTCAGTGTGCGGTGGTGCGAATTGAAGACTGCCTTCCGCAGTCAAGCTCCTCCAGAGTCAACATCACTCACTCCTGAAAAACTCCGGGTCCTGGCGAAGGCGGCGGTGATGGGCGTGAAAGCCCTAACCTAACTCCCAGTACTGATTTAAAACAAACAGGTGAAATGATAAAGTCTCCCTCACAGGTAGCATGCGAGAGACATTTCGACAAGAGAGTGTCCAAAACCCTCTGAAATGCAGAACCTCAGTAAAACCCATGTAACTGAACTTTTCTTGAATTTGAAATATTGAGCTGGTATGCACCTTGAGTGCCATCTTGTAAAAGAACACTTTAAGGGAGGTGATGTGGGGCCAAAGAGAGGAGCAAAGTGTATTAGTTTTGGTTAGTGATTATGTCTGCAAGAAGGGTTTTGAAAGATAAATGGTTGATAATCCAGAAGATTATTTTTCAGATCAACAGAAAACAAAGTCTCCCAGTGTAATTTTCCAAGGAATAAGATCCACCTCCTTTCTCCTGGGCAGAACCACTCTTTTCTCATATGTCAGAACAGCTTTATTTTAGCTTAAACAATGAACCCATTTTGAATAGACTTTAAACAGAGGATGTAGAAAGCTTGAACCTAAACTTGGTGATCAAAAGAAAGAGTGGTAAATAACCTCCTTAGTAAGGTGGGAAGACTTCTGGCTGATAGTGAAACACACCATTGATACACGCCGAGAAGGATCAGGTCAGAAGGATTTTGTAGTGTAAGTAGTGTGAATCACATTTTTGAAGGTAGTCTGACAGTACATCGAAGGCCATCAAGATCCTTTCCGAGAAATGCAGAACTCCGTTCCAAGATAATCGATAGAACCATAGGTGTCCTCCATGTTTATCTAAACAGCCAAAACAAATCACCACCTCTGGGGGTGACAGTAGAATGGTGGTAAAGGATGAAACAAAGGGAAGAGACACTTTATGTTCCCCAAAGTTAAAGAAGTTCAGCGTAGCTAACAGATCTACAAAAACACCGAAATAAGTTTGAACTAAAAACATCTCTAGAAAACTGAAGAGAAATGTAAAAACCAACATTCTCAGAAGCTGGAATCCACCAGATCATCAACCATAGCAATTGATCAATGTGCCATAAACCCTAACAAAGATCACTAACAATATTTTTTTCTGAAATGAAGATAGGTGCATCCCGGGAACAACAATTCTGCGTCTAGTTCAGAATACAAAGTCCAAAGACATCAGTTCCATAACATTCTCGGGTTAATGAACATGCAAACCAAAAACATTTTCTTTCTAATGATACTAGAATAAACAAAGTAGTGGGGTGCATCTAAAATATCTAGGCAAACCACTAAGATTTTTGAATCACTCTGAAATTCGGGCTTCAAACACGGAACAAAGTAGATGTCCAGCAAATAACTGTCTGTAGTAGATCCTTCCTCCTTCCTTCAGGCAACAAATAATAACACTCCTCCCTGAACACACATCTTCACAGCAGTCCTTTCAGTCTCAGTATAGGTGAGATCTGAATCCATTTCACACCACATCACACAGCCATCAGTGGTCCTCTTCCAGGAGATCCATCCAAAGCCTCAAAGTCCCCAGAAACCGATATTTTCTTAGTTAAACCCATATGTCTTAAATAGCACAACTGTGTCAGGTGGCATACGAGGTAAGGAACACCGCTGACCCACGAAGACTCCGACTCATCCAGCCTATTCACAAAAGTCAGTGGTGCCTCATTCAAATGGATTCTTGGGACAGGCGTGCAGTGTGGCACAAACATCCTCCTCCCATATTGTGCCGGGAATTTCTCCACAGAGACATTCTTTTCCTGAGTTACGAGCTGATTAAAAAGCAGTGATTTAGAAAGTCTGGGATTAAGGTGTAAGGAGCTGAGCCCTGGGTAGTTATTGAAGAAATATGAACCAGCTTACTGAACATCAATGTTCTGGGACTATTGTTTGAGGATGTCAAGAAGATTCTTCACAGATTTTTCCCACCTGCTTCCCGGTGTTTGGAAAGCAGACTCTCAGGGCATATGAAACATGACCCTAGAGGGAGTGAAATGTTCTTTGAGGAGAGAGACATAACAGAGGCAGACTGAATACAGTTGGGGGTGACTGTGAAGAGTTTCGAAGAAATGAAAGAGAGAGGGCATATTTCTTGCTTTTGGAATCGTTTGTTATAAGGAAGGAAGTATTGTTCATAGGACCTTCTTACTGCTGTCTGATCAAATCGGATAATGAAGAAGAAGATGATGGACGGAATGGAAGATTATTGTCCGTACATCGATTTGGTGGACAGATTACAAGTAGGGTTGGGGAGCGTGATTTACGTGTCATTTGGATCAGGAAGCAAAGGTGTTGAGGAGCTGCTGAAGAGATACGCTTCTTCGGCCTGGAGGAGTGGCGCAGCCATGTTCGTATGGGTGGTGGAAGTCCAAGACATGAGGCGCGCTGGGATGGAGGGAGAGGGGTGGAGGGGAGAGGTGTTTTTTGTGGTGAGAGGCTGGCGGAGGAAGTGGAGGAATCTCAGAGAATTCAAAAAATGGAGGGATTTGAGTCACCGCGGTTGAACTCGTGCTTTGAGGGGCTGTCAATGGCAGATGGCTGGTTTGGTTTGGCCGACCGAGCTTGAGCAGCCGTGGACCGGCGATTGCTGCAGACTGGTTGGAGTGAGAATTTTCAAGGTTTTTGAAATGAGGACATGGGGTGGAAATCGTTGGAGGAGGTAATCTGTGAGAAGTGAAAGAGTTGATGCAGGGAGAAGAGGGGAGGGCTACTAGGAAAGGGCAAAGGAAGTGGAAGAGGAAGGCATGGAAGCTTGTGAAGACAGGTTCTTCCAGATACGAAATTTGAAATGAAATGATAGAGTGTTTGGTCGTCCCTTAGAAGAAAAGGGAGGCCTCATATAAAATGCATTATGTTAATGGGTTGTTGGAAATGTAGTATGAAGGAAGAAGGTAAAACGTAAAAAATAATAATAATGTTCGAATGTCTAATAAAATAATATCCAAGAAATCAACATAACAAAGTATGTTTCAAGAGAGGATGAAAATAAAATAACATGTCTGAACTTTAATTTCTATTTCTTCTTTCTTTTTGTCTTTTTCTTTGCCTTGGTTTTCTTTCCACATTACTCGTAGCCTTGATGTTTGTTTACGATCTTTGTTGGGAAATTTTTATGGACCTTCCCTTCATATTGGTGGCTTGTCCATTTCCTGGAGTCTAAGTCACTATAGTGTTTTGTCAGGCTGGCTTCCTCAAACTGCTCCCGCACCACCTCACATCATTGTCCATACCAGGAGACCCTCAAGCCTCATGGTCTTCACCGACAGAGACTTTTGGGTTCACCCCAACAATCTCACATCCCTTGAACAAAGTTCCACCAAGAATCCACCCACATGGCGGCTAAGCTTTAAACCGAGCTTTGATACCACTTGGGGTGAGAGTTTGGTTTGAATATTTCTGGCATACAGCATACCCGCAAAAACTGAACATAATCATGTGAATATTTCTTGATAAAAATACAATTTCAAATAATTATTCAGGTTTGTAACATACCTAAATCAATTGCGATTGCCATGATGGATATGTTTGAATCAAAGGAAGATGATGATGTTGGTCGTGGTTTTTTTCAGTCTTCTATGGAACAAAGTTTGAAAGTACATGTATGAGATTTATATAGCCCATATAATTAACTATAATCTTAGGGACCATAACCACTAGTTTCCATTTATTTATAAAATTGCTACAAGCCCATCAATTATGATAAAATTTTATACTAGGCATCTACACATTCACCCATATTTACCGATTGCTATTTCCGAGAGCCCCAGTTAGACTAAATAATGGATCACTGAATTTGACTCACTTTGATGAATAGAGATTCCATGTGCTACTGCATTTACATATGAATCCAAACATTGAAAAAATGCTAACATATTTATCATTTGGTGTCAACATATATCAGTACATTATATTTTCTGATACACAAATAGAACATACATGATTCTGAATACACAAATTAGAAATACATCTTTTATATGATCCATCAAAGGGCAGATTACTCTCATAGCCTAAATTAATCTCTTGGTTCAAAGAATCTTCTGCAATTTACTCTAGTAACCCAAATTAATCTATGTCGTGATCACTGGTACCATTAAAGCAATAAATGGTAGTGTTGATGGCCCACGTGGTACCATAGGACCCACTATTCTTCGCTTTCACCCTCCTCTCTTCTCCCTCTCTCTTCCTTCCACTTTCTTCTCTCTCTCTTTCTTCTTCCTCACTAAACCCTAGCCCAATGCATTTCAACCCCAACTCCCCACCTAGTTGCACCAATTGGCCCAAACCACTTTTTTTTTTTTTTTTTTTTCTTATTTAACTCTTAATTTTTTATTAAAATTTTATTTTACTTTTTAAAATCTATTAAATAAAATAGGAGAGAAACAGGAAGAAAAGAAAAACGAATCACACATAAGAGTGTAGGCTTCTCCTACTCCGGTTATTTGATTTATACCTAAGGGCCATGTAATGGCCTAACGGTTTCACCCAATTTCAGGGCGACATTGAGATGTGTGTGGTGTGGTTGTTGTTGTGTGACGGTCAAAGACCGGTTTCACGGGGTTTCGGGACTGTCCGAGACCGAACACTGTGTTCCGGGATGGAAAAATCCCGAGCATAATGGCAAACGGGGGTGTGCCCATATTTCCGCACACCCTTGCGAATCGGCCGCATCAACTTCGGACGACCATAACTTTCTCGTCCGAACTCCGATTCACGTGTTCTTAGACTCTACGGAAAGCTCGTTGAGTCTAGAATTTAATAAGATGAAGCGCTCAGCCAAACGGTGGGCTAAACCTTGGGGTGGTCACGACGCTGAGGAATGTTCGTTTCAGTTTCCTGAACTTCGCTTTTTGAAACCTATTGTATCCGAAATGCTTCGGGTCGCGTATGGCCCGAAAGCAAGAGAATTTTCATGTTGGATGTTTTGTGTGGTATTGATAAAAGTTGGACTTTCTGGACTATGTCCAGATTATTTCCTAGGCCAAGCATGGACAGATTTATGGCCAGGAATGGCTAATGTGTGTTATTTCAGAATTGAATAACATGTCAATATGTGAAATGGTGATAAAATGGAAATAATTATATGTATTAAATATAATTTATCCATGACACTGACAAGTAGTGTAATAGATAAGTGTTGCATGTGACACGAGCGCATTTGTGGCATGAAATGACATACAATGACATTTGCATTGTGACATTTATACACCTGGACATCACGCCGAAAGGAAGCAGTGCATGTCAATACATCAGGTTTCGTGTTCGATAAAGAGTGGTAAATCGACATTGTGTTTGGTGTTCGATGTATGTTGTGAGAACATGGTAAATTGACACTGTGTTGGTGTTCGATGTATGTCGTGAGGACATGGTTAATCGACACTGTGTTTAGTGTTCGATGGTGAGCTCAGTAAAATGGGACAATGTCCAGCTGGAGGCTCACTAAGCATACGGCATGAATAGTACGTGTGTAAACGGGTGAAACAAATAAAGATATACCCCACTCCCTTAGGTGAAAAACCCTGGTGATATGGTTTAGACATGAAACCGCTTGGGTGAAAGCCCATAAAACTGCTAGATAGGCGCAACGCCCGCTGGCAGGAGAACCCGAAATCAGGGGCCCACAAATGCATAACACACAAGATTAGTAAGGAAATAAGTAGGCATTGGGGGTATCCAATATGTCTAGAATTACAAAACGAAAAGCTTTTGTTTTGGAAAAAGGTCAGGGGTAGGACGCCCTTGACGGTTTTTCACACTCGCATATGCAAGTGCGAGGAGCCAAGAAGTGACTCAGATTTGAGTCATGAGGGCATACCGATTCATGACATGCATTAAGGTACGCCAGGCATGTTACTCAAGGTGTGATCGGGTATTGCATGTTGCTCTTAGGTGGGGAGTAGCCTTAGTAGAGATATTCATTGGGCTTTGTCACCCCGCCGTGGGACCACCCTTTAGGTATTGACAAGAAGACGACACACTCGAGGTCACAGCACGAAAAAAGGCCTGAGTGGCCTTGAGAAGTATTTTGTAAAATATATTAGGAACAATCTAGTTTTAATATATTTTTTGGTATGTAAAAGTGTAAAGGTTGTACATCAAACTCTTGTAAAATAATATAAGAATTTTGTATATTTGTAAGAAAAATATACGTAAAAGGCGACCACTAATATCTGAGGTTGACGAGTTGTCACTAATCCCTGCATTGATCGTATAGCATGGTATCTCGAATATATGGACCCCCTGGCTTTGGGGCCACATGTTCCTCTTACTGCTCTTGAGCCTCAATTTTTATATGCATATCCTATCCATCCAAGAATTCAAGAAACTAGCTTTTCAATATTGGATTCTAAATCTCCTCGGGCTTATTTATTTATCGCTTCACCTTCCCCGACTGCCTAAGGCATTCCTTAAGTTGTACCAATGATGTTCCTTTTCATAACTACATACGCTATTCTGATTTATTTGCTTGAAAAGAATGTCTTTTAACAACTCGCGGAGAACATTAGATTACAAAATCAAGCCTATTTCCAAAGAAATTAGTAATAATTATAAGTCATTAGTTTGTAAACTACTAGTGTGCTGGTCGATGATAGATTATGGAAGGTTCCAGGTTCTAGTCCCAATGGGGACAAAAACGAAAAAAAGGAAAAAAAAGAAAATAGTACCCCATAGTATGAGTTCACTCCACTTTTGATTTGTCACAAAGTTGTGCTTTCCAGTTTAGTTTTCAGAAACATACGCTGGACCGAAACCGCTTTCAGGTCCAAATTTTTATTGGTACTACTTTGTTTGCCATCCATCATGTCCGGCTTCATTGTAGAGCGCTTGATATTTAAAAATGTAGTATAGGGAAGGGAGAGGTCCTGTTTGAGTCTCAGCTGGGACATTTAATACAATGTAATCATGTTTAACTATAAAAATAATAAATAAATAAAAAACTAATTTCAATGATTGATGATTTGCCCTCTTTAAGTATAGACTCAATCACTCCGTTCAGTAGGTTCTATGAAGAGTTTAAATTGGCTTTCAAAATTGACCCTTGTGCAGGCCTTTCGAGACAGTTTCGGTTTCTTTACAGGAAGGATTTAATCGAAAACCTAAGGGCTGTTTGGTTCTATTTTTGAAAACTATTATTGAGAAGCAGGAGTTTGGTGTTCTACAGCTGTCGTACTCTCTGAATTATTGTTTTTGTGTTTTTCATAGCTTGAAACTTATCCACGAAACAAAAATACTAATGGATAATCCCAAAAAATCGTAATGGATAAATCAAAAATCTAATAGATAAATCAAAATCTTAATAGATAAATCAAAAATACTATGAGATAAATCCAAAAATAAAATTAAATAAATAATTAATAGTAATAAAATTCATCATTGGACTTGGGCTTCCACACAATGGTTTTCAAAAAGCGAGGAAACCCAAACAAATACTAGGAAAAACCACCTTGACTTCTAAAGGCGAATGACATGTTATTAAAAGCTAATAGGGCCTTGATGAGTTTGAGTCATGTGTAGTATGATACATTAATACGGTATGGTATGTTCACAGTATAGGGGTATTTTCATAATTTGCATATATGAAGGGTTATTATAAATACTCTCATATGTAACCCTATTTTAACTACATAGTGAAAGTTTAATCACCATCAAGTTCATGTTTTCTTTCTCATTTTTAATCACCATTGTTGCACGAATCACAACAGATACAGATGAGTGATGAGCAAATGACAAACAAACATTATTCTTCTCATAAAATCAAACACACTTCAAAAATTCCATTTCCACATGCTATCTTCCCACAGGCAAACACTCAATCAGTTCACTCCACTTTTGATTTGTCATAAAGTTGTGCTTTCCAATTTAGTTTAGAACATGCAGTTGGACTGAAACTGCTTTGTGTATCACTCAACCGTGCTTGTGTCCCGAACGACACATAAAGCACTGTACTCGTCCCTTCTTGTTTCTCCGCCACTCCATGTATGGATGAGAGATCAGTTCTTTCTTCTTGTTGTTATTTTTGGTTTCCGGCACCTTCTTCTTCCTCATCTTCAACTTCATCACCTTAGAGCAGAAGCGGCCCACCACACCGGCATACTTTAGCTCCATTACCATAGAATGATTCCAAAGCAAGTAGCATCCTCACTCTCAACCTCTTCAAAGCTATTCACAACCACCTCCCATCTCTCAAATCTGCTCTCTCAGCCTCATTATCACTCAAGGAAAGCAGATCACTGGCGTCGAATATGCCGGGAACTATATAACATCCGGCGGCTTGCGCAAAGGTCGATCAGCCTGTGAAAATGCAGACTTCACTATCACCTGAGGTAGTACCCCCATACCATGAGAAACAAGCCTAGGACCTTTAAACTTCCGGCAAGTTTCCATCGTCCAGCTCAGGAAGAAATCTGAAATTATGCAAATGGGAGGACACCCAGTTTCAAACATCTCCCTTAGATTGTTCTCGAAGGGTTGTTTCATCTTCTTGGTGGCTAAAACAAAGGGAAGGAAGAAGTCTGCTGAAGAATATCAACTGTTCTCTACTCACGGCAGCTCTCTTCAACTCTAGGAATGATATAATCTGAGGGAGAGATTTGTTGGGTTTTAGATAGTCAAGAAAGAATGTGTTGAGAATTTGTAGGGGTGGTGATATGGTTACTTTTTTGCCTCTGTGAGAAAGGAGTTTTGATAGGTCAATGAGAGGGATGGTGTGGCCTTGTGATAGGTAAAGGGATGACTACTATGGAGGGTCGAACCCATGTTTTTGTTTTTGTTTTTTTTTTTTTGGTTTAGGGAGATTGAATTCCAAAAAATATGAGATGGGTTTTATTTTATTTTATTTTTATTTTTATTGTGGCGTGGCTTAGGGGTCAGTTGACTACCCATCGACCTTGAATCACAGTGGATGTCAGTTCTGAGCCTTGACTTTTAGAAAATCGACGATCTCCTTTGGCAGGGAGCTCTACCCAAATCTGATACACACATATACATTAAAGCGGTCCAATAATCACAAATACATCCACTCGGCCCACTTGGGCCCATAAACTGTCACTCATAAAACAATCCCATCATAACTATTCTCGATTATCTCCCGATAATTCAATAGTTGATTACACTTTTATACAAACATATATTAACATCTACAAGTCTAATATATGTTATGTCCAAACCATCAAAATCATGAAGCCCTGGCTTCTTCAAAATGGGTGTCTTCTCGCTCACTGTACTGAAATAAGGGGGTCTCACGACGGGGGTGAGCTAAAGCTCAATGGGGAGAACCATTACTGATGACACACTCACCATTTAAGTGCAGTGATGCTCCAAAGTAAGCACACACCCAGTAAATACATGATCCTACTTGAATGTCTACATAGATACCCCATGTCACGAGGAGTCTTCAGAGCTCACTCCATACTTACTAAGCCATGTATGAGAAAATAATCATTTTCAAAACAAAACTTTTGTTCTTGAAATATACTACGAAAATATTCGGCAAAATATGGGGACTACCCTCGAGGGTGAATTATGTGGTTGGTGAGCTTTACGAAGCAGTCATGGTGCCATTCGAAATGATACGTTGTTTGTCTGAGCAATTCTCGAGATATCATCGAAATTCCTTTGCCAACCATGTCGTTTTAAAAACATGTCATGGCTCCACTAATTACTATTACCCGATTGCATATGAAAATGCATTATGCCATTTTCAAAATCATTTACACAATATGTAAATATGCATATTTTCAATCAACTACAATTACATGCATGTAATTCAACACATCAAGCATCACCCGATTTAGCTCAATTGACCAGAATCGTGTCGTTTCGATGGCTTACAAACACGATTTAATTCCATATAATTGTGTCATTGTGTCTAACACCTCAAGCATTAACCTAATAATTCTTTGATCGACCGACTCTCCAAATTAATTTCTACACATACCAAAAGCCATTCAATTCCACTGTTTCATTATAAACTTATGGACACTTTGTAGTGTTTGCCTGGCTGAGATTTGTTTTGGTCAAACTATGAGATAGGCTGTCTACTGGGCGACATATGTTATTGGTTTTTGCTTTTGGAGCAAAATTTCTTCCATTCGATCTCGCAAACACAAAGTATATTTATTGAATAAATTATCACAAAAGGACAACCCATAACGGTCCCAGTAACGATTAATACAGATTACGAGTCGACTGCAAAAGTGCGCTTGGTCCCATGTTTTTTAGGGCCCGATCAAGCGACCGATGCGGCCTTTATCATCTCGACATGCATTTAATGCCAAATTCCACACAAAAGCGGCCACTTCAGTTTACGGAGTCCACGGTAACCAAAAATCTGAATTTATACCGCCCGGTCCCGAGTTTTGGGACCATCAACAACCTCCGCGACCTCAAACCAAGCGAAACAGCCGAAAAGCCATAAAAATGGGAATACAAACCCAAGTAGGGAGAAAATGCACCTCTTTGGGGTTGTCAGCTTCATGGCTTAGGGGTCACGCGTAGCACACTCAGCGTAGAACATTTCCTTCTTACAACCAGAAGTCAGTCGGTCGGATCGCTCGAGGATCTTAAGGAGAAGCACCCTCTCTTTCACAAAACCCCTCTCAAATCCTAAGCTACTGCATCCTAAAATGGCTTCTCCACGGTTTTTGCTTTGGCCTCATGTAGGAGATGAAGCCCAGTATTTAAATTTGTCTTACAGTCGAAACCTTGCATCAATCTTGAAAGTACCATTTGTCCCTACATTACGAGATTTGATGGCCGGCATTACCGCCGGTATCCATTTTCATCATTTCTCTACTCATACCACTTATGGTACATGGTACATGCTAAATGCGCCTTTTCGTCGCATCGAAAAGCGTTCTGACACGTCACGATCTTATCAGCGATGTCGACTACATTGTCTCAAAATTCTGAAATTTCGTGCTAAGTAGATTTCGAGACAATTCAGCGGTACGATCCGTTTTGTCATCTGAGATCTAGAGAATTAATTACGGAATTTTAACCGTAATTACAATTTTGTAATCAAAATTACGATTTTGCCATTATTCCAGAAATTGGAATTTCTCGGGTCTTACATTTATTTTTATAGGGGTTAGAGAGCAATCATCTTCAAGTTCTAAATAAATCCAAATTATTGTTTAAATTGAACCAATATAGAAACTAATTAATTTTAATGCACTAAAGTTGAAGAATATTCAGCCATTTGATATGGATCCATTCCGATTTTCTTCTTATTATGGAATGAAATTCGAGATTGTGCTGTCACCTTCTTAAATAATATTGTCGTGCCTTTATTAATAATAAGAAATTACTTGTACATTAACATCTGTAAAATAATGTAATACTTTATGTATATATATGGATTAATAAATCTTATTAACAATTGTATACCTTTGATGATGTCGACTAAGCGGTAAAGGGGTGGGAAGGGTTTGAGGAGGTAAGATCGAATCTAGAACAAAGTATTATAATGTAATATGTAAAGTGAGCATATGTAAAAAAAAAGAAAAAAAAAAAGAGCAGTTCTATTTGACAATGATTTAGAAAGTGTTTCCAGTGTTTTAATAACTGAAAAGCAATTACCCATCATGTTTAACTCATGTGGTAGAGCTCTCATTGTTTAAAAAATATAGGGCAAAGGAAGAGGACGGGTTCGGGTTTGAGTCCCAATGGGTACAGTTTTTTATTAAATCACTACCAAAAATATTCTTAACTTAATTATATCATTTTCTATATATATACATATTATCATTTTAAAAATAAAAACACAATTTTATTTTACATATATAAGGTAATTTATTCATATTAATATTTCTCTTAGAGATTACATGTTTTTATTTTCCTTTTTAATTTACATTTTATCACAAAAAAACTTCTATTTTCTTTAGAATTTTTAAGAATGCCAATTGTTTTTTGTTCCTTTTTTTTTTCCTGACATTGAAAAAGGAAAAAATTACCATCAACGAGTTTTATTTTTGTTTAATTTATTCTGAAAACAAAATTCATTTTCCCCATATTTCTCTACATTTATTTTTCTTATTATTATTTTTTCTTTTCTATAAGAATTCTTTCTAAACCATTTTTATTATAGTTAATTTTCCTTCTAATTTTTCCTTTTTTATTTTATTTTATGATAACCAAAACAAATTGAGATTCGTAAAAAAAGTTAGAAATTCAATCGATAAACAACCTCATATACAGGGACGGTTTACTAGTAACTAAAGTATTAGCTCTCAAAAAAAAAAAAAAAAAAAAAAAACCAACCCCATATCATATTTTAACTAAAAACACACCCCAAGTAAAAAAAAAAAAAAAAACAACCTCATATGTATTTAACAAAAAAACACACCCACAGTAAAAAAGGGAAAAAAGGAAAAACAATGTGGAATCATCTCCTTTTCCAAGAGTCATCTCCTTTTCACATTATCATTGGGTTGGAAAAATATTGAATCTCTTTGATGATGTGCTTCAAAAACACCAACAAGAAATTGAATCCCAATTCTTAAAATATGAAAGAAATAATTAATAGCTCTTGTCAATTAGGAAATGAGTTCCTAATAAGAAGAAACTAAATTCAGCCATGTTTAATAAGGATGCATGAATTCTTTGAATGGGCATGTACTTTTTTTTTTGTCAAACTATGAGATGTCTTTAAGCGGGCCAGCATGCATACGGAAGACATTTTTTAAGTTATCCTGACATTCGAGGCCCAATCTCATCTGACGGAATGGATCACAAGAGCGGTAAAACTATGCCGCAGAACACAACTACATTCCTAGAACTCAAACTCAAAACCATTGGTTAAGTTAGGAGATACCTTAATCATCTCAACCTACATGTCCTATCTTGTTGAATTTTAATTTACTGATTAGTATGCCGTAGCAGTAGTATCTATAAAAAAACCCACTTGGATTTTTTCTGTAATTGAAACAGTTGCTACTCCTAATAATTGAAAATTAATTATTTTTTTCAAAACTGATCTTTCGACAACCTTACCGTTGAACGAAGTTTGCTCCGCTATCGGCACCCCCATCGACAAGCTCTCCAAAACTGAGTTCCTGGTCGCAGTGGCTCAGAACCCCTCCCTACTTTATATATATATATATATATATATATATATATATATATATATATATATATATATATATATATATATATATATATATATATATATATATATATATATATATATATAAAGGTAGAGATAACTAACTTTCTTAAGATTATGGAGCAACTAAATTGGCTTAAGAAATTAAGTTTAAGGAAAAGGTACTGCATCTTAGTAGGTGGGCTCTAGAGGCAAGATGCTTTAGAAATTAATGTTGTGAATGAAGTGAGGGTATGATTTCTTCATTGTAGTGGCTTTTAACATTTATAACTTATAGCAGGCTAAATTTTTGCTGCATGCGAATTATGGCATAACTACCACACATGTTTTAAAGTCATGGGTGAGGTTGCTATAAATAGCATTAGGGCCAAATCCTCTAATTTGTTGTGAAGTTTGTTTGACCCTTATTATGTCTATAGGAGGGGTAGGAGGATTTGTTTGTCACATCCCATATCGGATATGAAATAAAGTTATTAAAGTTATATAATCATAAACTCTTCTTACATGTTTAAAAGCTATGAGAGCTCCCTTAAGCCTAAAGTTGATAATATCTTCATGATTTTGTACATATCATTGCAATTAGGGCCTAATATATATGTGTTATATTAATCAAATGTGATTTGAGAGAATATAATTTTTTTTTAATCTCATTTGAATAGTCCTTGAAGCTTGGCTTAAGTGGTAAAGGAATTGGAAGGGGTTGTGAGAGATCCCACACTGGAATCCGAAGTCTAGCTCAAGTGGTAAATGAATGAGAAGGGGTTCTGAGGTAGAAGTAAAAAATCTTATTTGAATAAAATACTATAAAAATAGTTTTTTAAAGTAAATAATATAAAAATAGTTGGAAAATAATTAGATGGAATTTATAAGGATTTGAAACCTTTTCTTTAAAATACGAAAACTATTTTCTTTAAAACTATTTTTTTAAAATGTCACATTGTTTCTGAAAAATGAACAAAAAATTACCATCTATTACTTTTATTTTTATTTATTTTATTTTGAAAAGAAAAAATCATTCTTAAAACTACGAAAATGTCCCCATATTTCACCACATTTATTTTCCATTGTTTTTTTTCCATGCAAAGAAAGAAATGATCCTTTCTAAACCATTTGTATTATATTTATTTTTAATTTTAATTTTAATTTTTTTATTAAATGATAACAAAAATAAAATTGAGATTCCAAGTATAAAAAAAAATAAAAAGAGTAAGAAATTTAATCTAATAAAAACACCCATATCATATTTTAACTAAAAAACACACCCAAAAAAGGAAAAATAGTTTGTGGGTTCATATCCTTTCCAAGAGTCATCTCATTGAGTCATCTCCTTCTCACATTATCACTGAATTGGAAAAAAAAAAATCAAATCTCTTAAATGATATGGGTGATGTGTGATGCTTTATATCAAAGAAATAATAAATAGCTCTCATAAATAAGGTAATGATTTCTTTACGAGGAGAAAACTATAACTTTGAATTGTGATTTGATTAAAAGACCTTTTAAAAACCAATAAATCTAACCCTTCTTAATTTTTGACATCATTTTGATAAAATACCCTTATTATTCTTTTGTAAAAATAACATTTTTTTAACAATATATGTAAATATATAAATGTTGAAGGACATTTTGTCCAAAATAAGTTATTTTAGAAAATATTAAGATTTGAACCAAATATTTATTCTTTTGAATGGACATGTCTAAAACAAGCCAGAGTCACCTCCTTTCCTAGAATAGTCTCCTTCTCACATCATCACTTAATATTGGAAAATATATATAACTTCTTTAATGCTATCTTTCAAGATAGACAAGAAAATGAATCTAACCTTAAAATATCAAAGAAATAATAAATACTTCTATAAATAAGTTTGAGAAGAAAAACTAAATCATTTGATTATTTTAACGATTCCTTTGGAAATGATTCTTATAAATAAGGAAATCATCTTTAAAGGTGATTTAATTAAAGATCATTTAAAACAAAATTTCTGGAAAATTTAACTGTTCTTTCGTTTTGACATTATTTGACAAAATACCTCATTCTTTTGTAAAATAACATTTACTTTCAAATATACATGCAATATATAAAATGGTGAATGTCATTTTTGTCCAAATATTTCTCCTTGATCGATGATAAAACTCCAAATATTTTTGTTTTAATGGACATAAACCCAAATATTTACCCAAATATTTTATTTAAAATGGACATAAACCCAAATTTTTTTTCATTGGAATGACATAAAACCCAATTATTTCTTCAGTTAATGGAAATTGAATTTAATGGTATCAAAATCCTTAAAATATCAAAGAAATAGTAAATAGCTCTTATAAATAAGGTAATGATTTCTTAATGAGGAGAAAACTAAATCATTTGATTATTTAACGATTCTTATAAATAAAGAAATCATTCTTTAAAGGGTGATTTAATTAAAAAGATCATTTAAAAACAAATTTCTGAAATTTAACTGTTCTTTCATTTTGACATAATTTTTGATAAAAATACCCTCATCATTCTTTTGTAAAAATAACATTTACTTTTCAAAATACATGTAAATACAAATGGTGAAGGACATTTTTGTCCCAAAATAAGGAAAAACATGGGAAGGGTTAGATTTACAAAACATCGGGTTATTTAACCAAATATTTCTTCTTTGAATGGAAATAAAACCCAAATATTTTTCTTTCAATGGACATAAAACCCAAATATTTAACCAAATATTTCTTCGGTTGAATTTTAATTTGAATTTAAAGAATTTAATGACAAGTTTAAAACCCAAATATTTAACCAAATATTTTTCTTTAATGGGTATAAAAAACCCAAATATTTTTGTTTTAATGGACATAAAACCCAAATATTTACTAAATATTTTCATTGAATGAGCATAAAACTCCAAATATTTCTTCTCGGTTGAATTTGAAATTTGAATTTACGGTATCAAAATCCTTAAAATATCAAAGAAATAGTAAATAGCTCTTATAAATAAGGTAATGATTTCTTAATGAGGAGAAAACTAAATCATTTGATTATTTTAACGACTCTTGAAATGATTCTGTAAATAAAGAAATCATTCTTAAAGGGTGATTTAATTAAAAGATCATTTAAAACAAAATTCTGAAATTTAATCGTTTCTTTAATTTTGACATAATTCTTGATAAAAATACCCTCATCATTCTTTTGTAAAAAATAACATTTACTTTTCAAAGAGATATGTAAATATATAAATGTTGAAGGACATTTTGTCCAAAATAAGAAAACATGGGAAGGGTTAGATTTACAAACATCGGGTTATTTAACCAAATATTTCTTCTTTGAATGGACATAAAACTAAATATTTTTCTTTGAATGGGCATAAAACCCAAATATTTATCCAAATATTTCTTGGGTTGAATTTGAATTTGAATTTAAAGAATTTAATGACAAGTTTAAAACCCAAATATTTTTCTTTCAATGGGCATAAAACCCAAATATTTTTGTTTTAATGGACATAAAACCCAAATATTTCTTCGGTTGAAATTGAAATTTGAATTTAATGGTATGTATCATATACTATCTATAAAATCCACTTGAATATTTTTCTGTAATTCACCCTATCCTATCACCACCATCAACAATGGAGTCTGCAAGACCACCTCTCCGTATAGTGATCTTCCCTTTCATGGCACAAGGCCACACCCTCCCAATGCTAGACCTTCCCTCCTCCCCGCCTTGCCCGGCGAGGCATCAACGCCACCATCATCACCAATTCCCTGCAAATGCAGGAATCCATTCCAAAGTTCCAAAACCCTGTAAATCTCCATTTCCGTCATCCCATTTCCGGTTGAAGGACCATTGAAAGGATAGGAGAACACTGCTGATTTCCTCGGAAGATCTCCGATTTCCCTTCATCCAGTTGACCAAAAGGCTCAAAGAACCATTTAAGGAGATTCTCAGAGATATGTTTGAGAGTGGCTGTCCTCCCATTGCAGTAATCTCCGACGTCTTCCTCGGCTGGACGCTTGACTGTTGCGATTCTTTTGGTGTTCCTAGGATTGTTACGTACGGTATGAGCGGATTTATCTCTAAGTATTGCCATAAATGGTAAATCCACATTGAACACGTTTTGGGATTATTGTCTGAGGATGTCATACATTTGATTTTCCGACCCCAAGCTTCCTAAGAAGCGAGCAGACTTCGTGCGAATGAAACATGACCCTAGAGGGAGTGAAATGTGTTCTCTTTGATAGAGGAGATAACAGAGGCGGATTTGAATTGTTGGGGGGTGATTGTGAATAGCTCTTGAAGAAATGGAAAGAGAGGTTATTCCTGCTTTGGAATCGCTCTATAAGGAAGCCAAAGCATGGTTTGTAGGACCTCTACTGCTGTCTGATCAAATCGATAATGAAGAAGAAGATGATGACGGGAATGAAGATTATTGTCCGTACATCGATTGGCTGGACAGATTACAAGTAGGGTTGGGGAGCGTGATTTACGTGTCATTTGGATCAGAAGCAAAGGTAAGCGAGGAGCAGCTGAAGAGATAGCCTCTGCCTGGGAGGAGGTGGCGCAGCCGCTCAGAGTGGGTGGTGAAGTCCAAGACATGGAGGCAGCTGATGGGGAGGAGTGGGTGGAGGGAGAGGCTTGGTGGTGAGAGGCTGGGCGGAGTGAGCGGAGAATCCTAGCGAATTCAAAATCGAGGATTCTTGAGTCACTGCGGTTGGAACCCGGTGCTGAGGGCTGTCAATGGCGTGCTGCTGCTGGTTTGGCCGACCGGAGCTGGAGCAGCCGTAATCAAGATTGTTGCAGACTGGTTGGGAGCTGGAATTGCTTTTGAAATGAGTGATGGGGTGGAAATCGTTGAGTGAAGGTAATCTGTGAGAAAGTGAAAGAGTTGATGGTGGAGAAGAGGGAGAAGGCTAGGAAAGGGCAATGAAGCGAAGAGGATGGCATGGGAAGCTATGAAGACAGGTGGTTCTTCTGATACGAAATTGAATGAAATGATAGAGTGTTTGGCTCTTAGAAGAAAGGATGCCTATATATAAAATGCATTTATGTTGGGTTTGGTTGTCGGGAATGTAGTAGGAAAGAAAATGCAAAAAATAATACTACCGTTTGATTCAATAAAAAAATATCCAAGAAAATCAAATATAAATAGCATGTTTCATAGAGGATGAAAATAAAAATAACATGTCTGAACTTAATTTTATTTTAGTTCTTTCTTTCTTTTGTCTTTTCCTCTCTATTTTCTTTCCATTATATTTTTACTCGTAGCCTTGATGTTTGTTTTACCGTATCTTGTTGGGAAATTTTATGGACTCTTCCCTCTATATTGGTATTGTCCATTTTGAGTCTAAGTCATCATAGTTTTGTTGTTGGGCTTCTCCCTTAAAACGTCTCATACCAATTGCATATTGTCCATACTTAGAGACTCACAAGCCTTCCCATTCTTCACCGATGTAGGACTTTGGGTTCACACCCAACAATCCTCCCTAACAAAGTTCCATCAAGAATCCACCCACATGGCTATAAGCTCGAACTCGAGCTTTGATACCACTTAGCAGAGAGTTTGGTTTGAATACTTTGGGTATACATGAATACATGTTCCGGCAAAAAACTGAACATAATCATGTGAATATTTCATGATAAAAATACAATTTCAAATAATTATTCAGGTTTGTAACATACCTAAATCAATTGCGATTGCCATGATGGATATGTTTGAATCAAAGGAAGATGATGATGTTGGTCGTGGTTTTTTTTCAGTCTTCTATGGGAATGGTGTTTGAAAGTACATGTATGAGATTTATATAGCCCATATACTAATCTTAGGGACCATAACCACAAGTTTCCATTTATTTATAAAATTGCTACAAGCCCATCAATTATGATAAAATTTTATACTAGGCATCTACACATTCACCATATTTACCGATTGCTATTTCTCGAGAGCCCCAGTTAGACTAAATAATGGATCACTGAATTTGACTCTACTTTGATGAAATAGAGATTCCATGTGCTACTGCATTTACATATGAATCCAAACATTGAAAAAATGCTAAGATATTTATCATTTGGGTGTCAACATATATCAGTACATTATATTTTCTGATACACAAATAGAACATACATGATTCTGAATGCTATATTTGTCCTTTTAAGTGTCTGTTTGATGGTTATTTTAAGAATTGTTTTTAACTTAAAAAGTGCCTCTAAGAATTTCGCGTTTGACAAGATTTAAGAAATGATTTAAAATATGTATCATTTTGAGACTTGAAAAATCATGACTTATATCGCTTTTTGAAAGAAAGAAAACAATAGTGAGATGTTCTTTTGTGTTCTCAAAACTGTTCTTTACATTATTATTCGCGGTTGATTAATTTGCTTGAAAAGATTGTCTTTTAACAACTTGTGAGAACATTAGATTACAAAATCAAATCTATTTCCTAAACAAATTATTAATAATTATAAGTCGTTAGTTTGTAAACTACTAGGGGGAAAGGGTTTGGATGGGATTATGGAAGTCTCCAAGTTCTAGTTCCAATAGTGACAGAAACGAAAAAAGAAAAAAAAAAAGTGGTACCTCATAGTATGAATTCAGTCAACTTTTGATTTGTCATAAAGATGTGCTTTCCTATTTATATTAGAACATGCAATTGGATTGAAACTGCTTTGTGTCCAAATTTGTATTGGTACTGCTTTGTTTGCTTGTTTCTCCATCATGTTTAGTTTATTGTGGTAGAGCGCTTTAATGTTTCCAAAAAGGTAAGGCATGGGAGTAAGAGAGGTCCCAGTTCGAGTCCTAGTGGAACGGTTTACTACATTGTAACTCAAGTGTTGAATCGTAAAAAACACCATTCACAGTGTATGTAAAACCATCTGTAGGTGAATCACATTTATGAGAGCACGATAAGTCTTAGATGGAACCTATAAGAAGTAATCGAATTGGGTCGTCAGATTCCAAAGCCTAAGGAAGAGGATATGCAAGGTTGTGTAGTTGATAAATTAGTGTATATGTGGGGATTTGATTGAACAAGATGGCAGCAAATATGTGAATATTTATTCTGAGGAGGATTTAGTGAATATGCTGAGCTCTATGTTTCGGCCAAAGGTGAGCTCTATTGATAAATTGAGTGAAATGGTAACTAATAATCACTTTCCATCTAAAACATGAGGGACTTCTGACTTCTTATTATCTTGATTTGATTAAACGTATTAGAATTTTGTGGTAAGTTATGAATTAACATGATTGGATTGTATGCAACGGTATTTTCTCCTCTTATAGAAACACATGAATTAACATGATCGATTTGCATGCAACGCTGTTTTCTCCTCTTATAGAACATGAGGAATTTTTTACTTTTTACAATCTTGATCTAATTTGCTAAATAGAATTGTGTCGTAAAGTTATGAATTGACTATTGGATTGAATTGAATGCGATGATATTTTCTACTCTCATAAAATATGAGGGACTTTTGACTTCTTGCAATCTTGATATTTTCTATCATTCTAAACTCACTATTAGGTTAAGGATGTGATTAGAATTTTTAAAAATTATCTTTCTAAGTTCAAAAGAAAATATTTTATATAACATTTAGGATGTGTTAGGTTCTGAAAAGTGTTAATGAAAGAAAAACATATTTCCTATTTTCTTTTTTTTACATTCTCCTCAGGATTTTATGGAACCAAACGTAGCCTTAGTATTCTTTAACTAATATATAGCACAGTTTCTCCATACTTTTGGAGCACAAGTAATTATATTTTTTGAAAAATGAAATACATAGAGAACAAATAGCATCATTTAGGTAAGCCTCAAAGCAATGCTTGAATTTTAGAATGGTGTAAACATGAATGCTGAAGAGGCAAAGGAAGACTTGGGGAGGGAAATTTTTTTTAAATGAATAAATCTTATTGGATTTGCTGTAAATACAACTCGATAAAAAATACTTAATCAAAAGGATCGGTTCAAAGGTCTACATTTGATAACTAAAAATACCTAGAATAATTTTAAATTTTAGATCTCCAAAGATACTAACTTAACATGATTTAAGATATGAAAACTCCAATATCAACCTGCCTTCTTCAACTCTGAACTACTAACGCGAAAACCCAAGAAGAAGTCAACCATTGTCGACAACACAATTACTTGCTGCAAATAAGTCTGAAACAAACATGTCAAGAACAAATTCACACAAACAAAAAAATATCTGGTGTGGAATAAACCACTTATTGGAAAGAAAATCAAGAATTTGAAAATAACGATGAATTAGATTTCAGTCATGAATGACTAAAAATCATCCCTCCTAACCACTAAGGGCATGAGATAGAGAATAGAGGGAGGGAAGATGAAGACTTTCCAATGAGGAAAAAAGTTTGGGGGATTTAGACATATAAGATTGGCAAGAAAATATAAAAGGTTGGGTGTATTGTCCTTAGTATTCCTAACTGATAACAAATTGATAAGACAAGTCAATGAAAAACATGAAATTTTATTATTAGATTAAAATATTACTAAACCCATTTCTAATGGGAAAGGATCATTCTAATACAAACTGGCTTAGAGAGAATTTTGGTGATTTCAAGAGTTTAGGATAATGTGATCAGGAAACTCTGACATTTGGCTATACGATAAAAAAAGTCTTAGATCGGGTCAAAACATCACAAATCAAATGGACATCAAAATCGATACAACATACGAAAAATTGAAATGGAGTTTGTGAAATTCTAAAGTAAAATGATTCAAACATAATGCTTATTAGTTTTCATAATTATTTTTAAGCTTTTTATATTTTAAATTGGCCTTGCGGACGCATCAAAAACTGGGATCCCGTCACCTCAACCGCCAACCCTACAAATATTCCTACTTTAGGTCATTACACCTAAGCCTCGGTGTATCAAACGTAAAATTAAGTACTTGTGGATACTGTTGAAATGCACTCACTCAAGATGCCCCACAGCCCATTCATCCATATTTAAGCTGAAAATATGCGAATATTACACTTTAAAACAACTTACAAGAGTTCAATCACAATTCTTTACCATTATTACATACCCGACTATATTGGACAATATTCCAAACATAATTTAATTACAACTTTATACAAACACGTATAGAACTAGTTTGCGCCAGAACTTTTTACAAAAGGATTTATCAAGGCCATATATGTTAGCCTTTCTACAATCACGACATCAATTGAGTGTCGTCCAATCGGCAGGCCACCATGCACTGGAATGTTTTTCCATAAAGGGCGTATCACCTTAATACTTAATAATATTAAGTATTAATTATAATTAAGTCGAAAAAGTTATATTTAGCATTATGTAAAAGCAGCGCCACCTAGTCTATAAAGTGAATTCAACGACAATGTGTCAGATTTAATCGCCGGGAACCAAGGCTCATTTGATTCATGAACTTTGCAATTTCTTCCAAAGAAGCCAAGGGTTTGCTCTATTTCTATTTTTTAAAATCGTTTTTTGTTCTCAAAACAAGAAAAACAAGAAAACAAAGATAACAAAGTGTCAAGACTGATTCAAAGTTTATCTCTCAATAGTTCCTATTAGTTAGGAAAGTTTTTATTTATTTTTAATTGTGAGAGAGTCCACGGTTATTTGAGAGTTTTTATCTACGTGATGAATGTGGAGAATTACACTACAAAAGCCAAATAGCTAGGAAATTTCCCCTAGCTATTTGAAGAAAATTCCGTCTACTAAAATAATAGCAAACAAGATTTATTTACTGCAAATATTCCCTAGCTAAAGTGCTTGTCGCAAAAAATTAATGACAAAATTTTTTCCCTATCTATTTTTTAACGACGGAAATTCCCTAGCCACTATATACTCTTCCCTTGCAATTTTGGTCGTAATTCGTAAGACTAATGAATATTTTTCGACTATCAAGGATTTTAATCGTCCCTCGCTACCAGCTAGGGAAAATTCAAATACTACTATTTTTTTTGTCTAATTTTAGAGAATAGTTACTCGAATTGTCCCTAGCTAATTTAGTTAGGGACAATTCCAAGCCACTATACTTGTCTAATTTAAAGAATAGTTGAGCCAATTGTCCCTAGCTAAATTAGCTAGAGACAATTCCGTCACTATTCTTGTCAAATTTTGAAGAAATAGTTACGGAATTGTCCCTAGCTAATTTAGCTAGGGATAATTGGCCAATATTTTTGTTCGACTTAAGACATTTACTAATTGTCTCTAGCCTAAATTAGCTGTGACACCTGGCTACTATTCTTTGTCAAATTTTGAAGAAATAGCTACGGAATTGTCCCTAGCTAATTTAGATAGGGAAAATTCCGTCACTATTTTCATTCAATTGTAAGAAAATAACTACAACAATAGCTAGGGATCATTCCATAGCTATTTTCACTATTTAAAAAAAAAAAAATTAGAATACATACTTTTAAATTTTTATATTAATAATGAATAAAAACATATGCTAAAAGCAATTTTTTTAATTTACCATAAGTCAAAGCAAAGATGTAAATTAATTCGATAACAATAGTGTCAATAGCAAACAAAATAATAACATAGGTCTCTAATCATCTAAAACCTAAATCAAGCCAACCTCATCATTAGCTTCGATGGATCTCATGGTAGGTCATTCTGGCGGGGCGGGTGCTCGATGGAAACTCTGTCCCATCTGTCGCATCAAGGCCGCTAACTGTGACTGCATATTGGTCATCTGTTGTTGCATTACATTCTTCATTTCTTTCATCTCATTATTCACTTCTTTCATTTGCTGCATTTCATCCTTCAAAAGAGTAATCTGCTGATCCTTCTCTTTCATTCCTGTCCCCATAACTGCAATACGTTCATTTGTTTCTATTACTAGCTGCTTGACCACCTCATCCACCGTCAGCTGCGGATGTAGGAACTAGAAGCACGATCGCGTAACAAAAGCCACTCCCTTCTCGAGCCGATGCCGTACACTCGCCGCTTCTTCACTCTCCTATGGCCTCCAAATAGATGGGGATCATAGTCACTAGTTGAAGATCCATAGAACCCTCAATCGGATTTAGCGCTATCACACGTTCCTCCACGAGGTCCCAGTGGATAAAATAGAAAATAAATTGGCGTTGTTAGATATAAATAAATTAAATATTCTAATATTTTTCATGCCACACTTAACTTTCAACATTTACTCAGTAGGGGTCAAATAGTTTATTAATATAAGAGATACTTACAACAATCATCTGAGACTTGTTGTCAACAAACTGGCCATCTAGCTTCACATGCATCTTCCTGAAGATCTCATAAAAATTGGGATCTCGACCCAATTCTCTAGCCTAAAGTATGAATTTATTAAGTCAAAAAATAAAATATGTTACAAATTAGAGGAATACATTATTTAAAATTTGTAAGGCTTAATAACTAATAAAAATGTGTTATCTAAAATTTTAAGTCATATTTAAAAAAATGACAAGGAAAGAAAATTTAGCAAAATTGTAAACCATGCAAAGGTTTGAATTTTTTGGACTATTAGGCCAACTGCTAAATATTTAAATGTTTTAAAGTTAAAATGTTACCAAATCTCGAGCGTGCTCAATGGTCGACCACCCTCCCGCATGCAGACATACCTGCACTGGGTCTAGCTACCTCACCACGGTTCACTGGTTATCTCGATTTTCTTCACTTCGCCCTCCCAAGATCGGGGCCACTCGCCACTCATCCTGAAGTATAAAATCAGCCTATCTCTTACAATCTTCAATTTACGACTAAGTCTCGAGTACCGCTCTAAGCAGTTTTGCTCTCCCACAATGACTTTATCTGCCCATTAAATCAGTTCCTAAGGAACGCGATTCAGATATAAAAAAAAACACAAAAAAAGTGTATTAATAACAAGGACATCATACTTTTATGCTTGAATAGTAACCAACTTAATAGTTGATCAAATTAGATAATTAATTTGCAAGAACCCATTACAGTTCCAAGAAGATGAAGGAAGAAAAAGAAGAAGAAGAAGAAGAAAAAGAGTTGATTGTCCTAATTTCAGATGTGTTATGATACTCTCCGACAGATCTAAATCAGTGGTAGCCGTGGCGGAAGCGAACCACTAGTTCTCGCTATCCCTTCGAACTAACAACAAAACAAAATACGACGATTCGGACCGGGAGACCTCAAGAACATGACCTTCCGCCTCTTTAGGATCAATGTCTTGATCATCTTGTATTTTTCTTTCGAAAAAAAAGATGAATTATAGAGGCTCTGAGATGAGAAGAACAAGACTTAAAGTGACGATCTAATGCCTTATTGTCATGATTTTGCTAAGAAATTATCAAGCCGCAATCATGCCGAGGAAGAGACAAAAATAATGGAGGCATCTCACCCTTATTTTGTAAGATGTTCTACATTACATACCAACTTCGATTTTGAAACATGTGAAATGAATAATAACATACGACACAGTCAAACAACAGACTATATAAATAATACACCCTTGCAATTAGAAAGCTTGTAAATGAGTTTGCGATTCTTTAATACCCAAGATGAGGTACTATCCAAATGCGACAAAATTGTAAAACCCCAATTCTCGCACAAGTTTATAAAAAATTAACAGAAAAAAGGAAAATCAACCATTGTTTCCTCATCATTAGAGTAACAAACTCAAAACCTAAGAACCACATGCAAATTCGAGGAATCAAAATCACTCCTCATCGCCTATTGTTCCCTTCGCGACGTGAGACACCGGCCGAGAATTTCCTGATGTCTTTCTTTCTTAACGTGGCATTAAGTATAAAGATATAAAGCACAAGGGAGAATCAATGTAGGCATGTAGTGGAGTAAGAAACTGGTATTTCACCATATACGTGGAGAGGAAGAGAGGTAGTACCGGGTTAATAAGGGCAACAGATCGAGACAGAGTTCAAGATCATTCCATCCAAAGATAAGTTCATCTTTTTACCTTCTCGTGACCGAACGTACGTAAAACCCCTTCAAGCATATCCACTTTTCGACCGAACCGACCAGAAGTACATAATATGTTAAAGTCCCAGATTCAAGATGAGACGGAAGCTCAGCCAAGATTTGCGGAAAGCCAAATTTAACATCACCAATCTCCCATGTTGATGAACAAGTAAATTAAGTCATGACAAGAAAACATAATGAATCTCATTCAGATTCGAATTATCCGACCATTTATTTGTTTTTGACAATGGCTAAATCTCGATCTTTCTATCCAAGAAATAATGAATGCATAACTATACTTTACAACTTTTGAACAACATGATACAAGGTATGAAATATCGCCCAGGACCTAGATGACTAGGCTGGATCAGACCCACCCTCGCCCAAAGCCCGCTGTAGTACCTATATCCGATTTTACTCAAAATAGTATGGTCGCCATAATTAAAAATTGAAGACGACTAAACTCAAAGAAGGAAACAATTTATCTTTCATTCTCTATGGTTGTTTTTATAACTATTAAATCAACATGTCTTTCTTCATGTTTAACCAAACCATATTATCCTTCATATCCCTATGAATGTTCTATACTTGCAACCTCTTAAACAATGCTCCCACTTCCTCCAAGTCCCAATAATAAATCTTCTAACAACCCCTTTCTCCATCCTTTTTTTTTTTTGAAAGCCAAAACTAGCATGCTGTTGTATACAAAGATACTTGCAAATAATAATGGTTCATCCTTCGGGAGTTTTTCTTATATATAGAAACCGACTCCCCATCTTGATTTCCATCTCGCCTATGCATGCATCTCAGAAAGGGCCAAGTTATTGCATAAAGCTGGAAAGCTCCTCAAGGATATGTTACTACACCAGCAATCCTTCCAAAATTTCATCATTATCCCATGACCCACCTTAATTGCCTTCCACAAGCCCACTTTCAGACCTTTACTCACCCTTTAGGAGCACTAACCCCGCTTCCTCCTCACACCTCCTTAAAATTATCCATTTCCAAGGGATTTTCTCCATGAGTCACAAATCTCCAACACCACTTACAAAGAAGCCCTTCATAAGAGTAAAACAGATTTCTAATTCCTATATCCCCATGGCCATCCTCTAATCTAAACCAATATAGAACACCTACCAAACAAAGCTTCCTCTCCAAACCCTGATCTTCTCCGACCTTGAGATCACCCCTTTTGAAATGACAAACAAAGAAGACATTAAGTAAATTGGTAAATGACACACTGCTTTTGTCATGGCTAGCCTAACTCCTTGATAAATTCAAACTCTTCAACATAGTAAATCATTGTATAAATCTTTTCCCTACTATGTCCCAACCGAAGATGACTCGGAAGGCCCCGATGCAAAGCCTAGATGATTGGTAGTGCAGATGCAGAACAATTAAGGAATTCTTTCCCCTTCATGCTGCCACTATGCTAAAGAATCCAACTTCAATATCCAAAACTCCACTTTGCGCCTTGAACTAAAACCAAACTATGGTCTGCCTAGACTACCCTATCCACATGCCGCCTCCATGTTCATCATGATTCTAAAATGATAAAAAGAAACCCTCTAAAGTTTTAGATTTCTATTCAAGATAATCACATAGTTGCAAGTTAAAATACACAAACCACTTTTTTTCTCTCCGTATTGCAGCTATTTCTTTACAATGGGAGGAGATAATTAAGCAAAATTGTGCGCCAAATTATGTTTCTATCATTTGCACCAAAAATTGTTAAGCAAAACTCAATCAATTAGAATATAATCATAGCATAAAAGATGAGAAACACAAACCAAAGAGAAAAAAAAATATGTGGGAGAAAAATGACAGCAAAATTGGGACATAATAATATTACTTGGTCGGGTATTTGAACCGATCGATGACGGAAACCACTTGCCAATATCTACCCTAATAATGGCTGCATAATTGATAATAGAGGAAGTCAAACTGAAAGTGAAAGCAAGGACATACACATATAAAGCTACACAGATGGAGGAATTCTAACTGATGCAATTTAGATGAAAGGTGTGAGAGGAGAGATGTCAATTAAAAAACAAATGTGTTTTTAAAGCATGTAGAAGTTACTCATTGTATTTTGAGCTAATAAGATTTGTGTTTTCTATTTCCGTAAATGAACATGGGCGGTTAACGATTTTACTTACATCACCAATGCATGAGATTGATGTATATATAAAAGGAGTCAAAAGGACCAATTGTCATCATACCTAGAAGTTGGACAAGAATGATGATTAAAAGATTAACTCACATTTGTTCCTCCATACTATAGATATTAGATTTCATAAAGCTTCAGGGGTTTAGCAGACCATTGTTTTTCGGCTTTTTTACCTAAGTACATTTTGTGAAGAATCCATATTACTATACATCTATGATGTTTCTATCAAGAAAACAAGAAAACAAAATATACATTTGATGTGCTTAATTAACAATGTTGACTTTATATTATAAAAGTATCGCAATGCAAACATACCTCTACGCATAAACCTTCACCGCCGCACAGACCGAATGAGCATGCCCGCTTCTGGGCATTTCCTTCCAAATCTCTGATCAATCAATAGAAAAGTCGGAATAAAATTTAAAGCCTCTCTCGCACAGACCACAAGAAACAAATGCATCGCATCAGAGCACCACCACTTCGAGAAATGGACCCACTCTCTATGAATCGGGCAATAAGAGCAATACATGCGTTGGTGATCACTTTGATGACCATATTGCTCCTAGGCACTGCAAATGATACCGCTTCATAGAAAAATATCCAAGTATATGATAGTCCGCATAATAAATCCCAACAGAAAACAAAATATTAATGATATACAAATTAGACTATAAATCCCACGTGGAAACAAAAAACATTAATGATATACATATAAATCGATATTCTTTCTTTTTTCCTCAAATCAAATCAGTGTTTCTCCACCAAAACTCAAAACCCGTACATAATAAGAATTTACCATATTGTTAAAAATAAATTGAAAATGAAAATGATGGTTTTCCGTGAATTGAGATTCGAGGCATCAACAGAGAGTGATAGACTGGTTTATGATCAACTTTGAGGATTTAAGAACTAGACTACAATAAACAAGAGAAACTTTAATAATGCTATGAGTACCTTTACCAATTCTTGCATATTGAATGCTTAGTAATTCATGATCCTTGATGTCACGAAGCAATGAATGCATAGATCTATGGGATAAGTTTCCTCTTCGCTAATATATCCGTGAAGAAAACCATTCATCAACTCCCCTATGGCCATGTTCAAGTTAACTGAATGTAAGGCCGAGAATGAATATTCCTTACAATTCTCCGTAAGAATGGAATACTTGCAAATCTCTCATCATTCCTAAGTTTGGATGGCACAGGATTCAGAAAATAGGAAAAACCTCTCATTTCCATTGAGGTGTTTGCAAACAGTAGAAATTGAAACTAAAAATTGAATGCTTGTGCCACTTTTCAAGATCTACCCAACTTTCCAGGTGATCATCTAGAAAATTTTCATTTATCAAAATATCCAATCAACAATTTAAAAGTATTTAAGAAAATATTTTTCTCCTAAACTATCATTTTTAAGGAACTAAACCAAAATTTTCCATCTTTATTAACCAAAATAATGCAAACATGAAATAAAACAAATATTTTTATGATTACTTCCACTTTCTTGGCAACTAAACAAAACAAAATAAAATCTTCATTTCCTCATCATGACATCATCCAACAGAGTAGATCATGAAATTGAATAAAGAAATAAATTATTTTATTTTCCTTACTTGAGCAATTGAATAGAGAGAATACTATAATCTCTACTATTTTCTTGTTTCTTTTCTCAAGAATCAAACAAAACATCCTACATCACCTAACCAATATAAAAATATGAAAAGAAATATAAAACAAATATTTTTTATTTGTTATCTAAATCAGATCTCGGTACTGCCATCATTTTTATTTCCACCCTTAAGAGGATACACAGAATAACCAAGGGACGGGAGAGATGAAAATCATAAGGTTGAACAGAAATATGAATGAAGGCCACAACATGCTACCAAATATGTGAATAACCCACCAATGAGTGAAAGTCCCATTTCACCATTTCGTATTTTGGCTTAACAAGATTGGCCTTAATGTATAAGTAGAAGGGTTGAATTGACAAGTTTGGAGTTCAAGGAAACATTCACAAGCCATGGAATTAGGCCCTGTATTAGATAACTTCCAATAAGTTTAATAAAAGGTTCCATACCTGTTTGGATACTCGTTTAAAGTGTTATACTTCAAAACAAATTAACTTGATAAGTCAAAAGTTACTTTCAGAGAACTGCTTCTGAAAGGCTTTATACCAATGTTATCAATTATGGTGCGTTTGTTTGAAACTATGGTTTTTTCGCTTCTAGCAAGTCGAACCCCCAAAACAAAAAAGTTATTCTAAACATGGTCTAAATACAAATAAGACCAAACTTAATCTCCAACGCTTGCAAAAGAAAATAAGGAAGAACAACATCTCTTTCGTGATAAGTTTCCTTCTCTTGATCTATTTCTCGAATGTTAAAAAAACTCATTTAATTGCTCTAATGGCTAAGCAACGTGATGCCTTTGGTTCTTTCTTATAGTCTATATCAAATAAATTTTCTTTTCCGCAACGAATTCTCACCAACCAAACAGCAACGTTTAAAACTAATACAACCCAATACACTTGCCACCGCTTTCTTCCACGAGTAGTTCCTCAATGCCGACACCGCTGGCCTCATCCTTCCTAAATGACCGGCCTAAAAACCCGGGAGCATAAATAAATATTAATCCACCACAACCACTCTCTAAATCCACACCACGTAAAATCCACCTCAAAGAAACCAAACCATCATTTAACGCTTACTCAACTCTACCGAAACAACAACTCACCTTCCGACTCACAATCCCCAACATCTTCACTTCCTCCGATCAACCCAAGAATCAAACAAAAACACACAAAACTCGTAAAATCAATCTGGCCGGACGAGATCGAACCAAACACCTAAAACCACAAACTAATGATCGGGCGTTGTAAAACCCGAAAAACGATTTTCTCAAATGAGTCGACCGGCAATTTTGCCTGGCAGCATGCATTAAAACCCTAGATTTTTTCTCTAGACCCTGATGACGAAACGGATCACGCCTGCTAGAATCATCTCGTGAAATCTAGTTGAACCAAAACAAATCGTCAATCTTCGAGATCCGCCGATTTTGCACGCATTTCGGCACGTAACGGCCAACCATAGGGTGCCATATGGCACTTGCATGGGAGACACTTGGCACATGGGTGGGCCAAGTGTCATGCCCTTAGGATTGCATGAGTTGGGTGGTGGCCAAATGTCAAGCCACCCTTATGCATGAGCATGAAAGTGGTTGAAATTTTGGCATGGAGAACACTTGGTCTTCGAAGTTGACCAAAACAAACAAATTAAAATAGTGCCCACCTAGGTTAAACCAACTAGGTTTGAGGAGAGATTCCAAACAATTCGTAGACAAGAGGAGAAGAAAGAAAAGAGAGAAAGAAAGAAAGAAAGAAAGAAAGAAAGAAGAAAGAAAGAAAAGAAAAACAAGAAGAAAGAAAGCAAAGGAGAAAGTGGATATGTTCTTCCATTGTTTTCAGATTTGGGTGGATCAAGAACTGGTTCTACACACTTCAAGAGGTGAGGGATCTTTCCTCCTTGGTTATTTCCTTGTTTGGGGCCATGGAAATGGCATTTGGTTGAGTTGATTTGTTACTACTTGAATGAATACCATGCAGAATTTTTCTGGAATTGATCTTGTTACTGCATGTTATTGTATGTGCTGTTTTTCTGGGTTTTAAGACTGAAAATCCAGGTTGGCTTGTTATTACTTGAATGAATGCCATGCAGAATTTTTTTGGAACTAATATGGTTATTGCATGTTATTGTATGTGCTGTTTTTCTGGGTTTTAAGATTGAAAATCCAGGTTAGCTTGTTATTACTTGAATGAATGCCATGCAGAATTTTTTTGGAACTAATCTGGTTATCGCATGTTATTGTATGTGCTGTTTTTCTGGGTTTTAAGACTGAAAATCCAAGTTGGCTTGTTATTACTTGAATGAATGTCATGCAGAATTTTCTGGAACTAATCTAGTTACTGTATGCGTTATTGTATATGCTGTCTCTTTTTTTTGGGTTTTAAGACTGAAAATCTAGGTTGGTTTGTTATTACTTGAATGAATGCCATGTATAATTTTTATGGGTTTTAGACTGAAGAAAAAAAATCAGTTTGGAGTGTAATTGCTTCCATGACTAACATGCAGAAATTTTCTGGGTTTAGCTCTGGTTGTTTAAGTCATAACTTTTCCGTCCGAACTCCGATTCGGTGTTCTTGGACTCTATGACAAGCTCATGGAGTCAAGAATCTAGCTATTAGCCATTCAGTGGAAATAGGTGCTCACATCTGTGCCGAAAAACTGAGTGTTGTACTAAGTGTAGTAATTGCTATCAATATGGGTGTTTCAAACACATTGGGTTGTAATGTGTTGTGCTTGAACATGGTCATTTCTTGGCATGTAGTAGGTTGTATGACTGACATACTATGTCTCAGCCTGGGAATATGAATTATGGCATTACTTGCCTAAATAATTGTTGGAATTATGTTAATACATGCTTGAATGATGTGTTGACATGAAATGAATCGAATGATAGAAAAGATGTATGGCGCTTATGTGATGTAATCGATTTGAATGTGGAATATTAACATGATCGTATGTATGTTGGGATGTTGAACTCGAATATATGGGAAATGTTGTATGCATTGTGACATGAGTGTTCATGGCAATACCACATAGTGTACTGCAGAATCGTCCGTAAAGGCTTCATACATCGGGTCGCGGTTTGAGTGCGCTGGGCACAACCGTACTGCATTTGATGTGCAAGAACACCGCATTTCATGGTGCAGACATGGTACCGATTTGGCACATAGCTGCGGTTGCATCATGTGGGCTGAATGGGACGAAGTCCAATTGAGTTCCACAAGTTAAACGAAATGGAAAATGAAGTGTGTCGGGCGAAAGTAGGGGATAGATACCCCCTCGTGAAAAAGCCCGGTGCCGGGTTAGACAGACCACTCTGGTGAAAGTTCGAAAATGTCGTAAGGGTGTAAGAGACGGTGAGACCTCGAAAAGTTCATCGCTCAAAAAGACACTAAACGATTAAATAAATATCACATAGACTACGTTGTGAGATGGGAGCCTGACTGACCATTGATTTCCATCGGGCACTGCGATCGCGTGTGGGTCTGAGGCCACCTAGTGATACGGGGCATGTAGAGTGTCGTCTCATACATGCATGTAGTTTTTTTTTCCATGATAATACAACATGTGTGCATATTGGTTGTTGGTTTGACTATGAAATGATCATTTGCATGTGCACCTAGGTAGGGGGTAGCCCTTGTAGGATTTATCTCTACTTCAGCGTTAGGCTCACCCTGCCGTAGCCCCTTCGTGTACAGACAAGTAATAAAAGGCACTAAGCCCTTAGAGGCGAGATTATGAAGCGGCCGCATCGTGGCCTTGATTCTTGTTTTGTGTATATATTAGAACGACCTAGTTTTAATATATGTTTTGGTAATAGAGTGATGTATGTAATCCTGGGATCTATAGAAATGTATGGTCTTGTAACGTATGGACGAGTATGGATGATGGGCCCTATCAGTCATTTTACTATGTAATGGTCTCATGATACAGACACAGTTTCCAGGTCGACTACAGAGTCAACGGGACCCTAAGCCATCGCCACACTGTATCGAGCGTAGGTACACGAGTACAACGTAGTAAAAATCAAAGCTTATGCACGAGAAATTTTTTTTTTATATATATATTAAAGAAAAATGATATTATTTATTTAAATTGTATAAACTGACAGACCTAATATATAAATAGCTAAAATCATATAAAATGAAACAATACTTAAGTTAAGTATAATATATTTGATAAAATAGTGACTAAAATATCTATAACCCGCTTTTTTAATAAGCTGATAGATCAATATATAAATAGTTAAAAATCATATAAGATGAAACAATACTTAAGTTAATTATATAATAGATTTGATAAAATAGTGACTAAAAGATAAAAAAAACTCAAGCTAAATCATACCATACTTAAACTCAAGCTAAAATGGATCATAAAAAGACGTAAACTCTATCACATAATACTGAATATATCTATATGGCTCGAACTCGAAACCTCTGTTTAAATTAAAAACTTCAACCATCTTATATTTTAGATAATAAGATTTGTTAAGCATTTTTTTAAAGTATTTTAAAGCCATTTGTCAGGTTCTTCACAATCACGTTATTCTAAAATAGTATTAAAATTCTTAACTTCAAGATTTTTACATTTAAATCCCTAATAAATCCCAATATTTTATGTGCATCAACAATTTGTAGTTAGGAATATGCTCAAAGCCCAGTCCCACTATAGTAGTAACTTACGCTTGCAACTCAAGTCTACTAACTATGGCGACTAAAGGAGGAGATTGATGGGAGAAGAGACGGTTAAACCCTACTTTTCTTTATTTTCAATTTCCCAAACTTTAATCCAAATTTCCTGAGGACTTCATTAATTGGGTTCGCCCAACAGTCTAATCCATGTAATGGGCCTCAACAAACCAATGTTGTCTCAGGTCAGGTTTGCTTTGATTCCGGATTCAACATGATCCAACCTCATTTTCAACTCAATTTGTCTAATTCAAACTTTTTTTATAAAAAAAAAAGGTCATTTTTTTGTCAAAATTTGATTAAATTTATTAATTCTTTGGTTAACAACCATTATAGTGGGTCGTCTCGTCCCTCCCGATCCAAACTTATTATACTTTAAATAGGTAGAGCATATGAGGGAGGGTCTCGAGTTCAAGTCCCACGCCAAGACGATTAGAAATGTCGCTGATATATCGAAAAATATCGGCCATATTTTGGGATTCGAACCTACTCTAAATCCTAGAATGGCAACCCTATCCACCAAACCCTTTTAGCTTTTTTGATATTTAAGGTATAAAATAATATATATTTCAAATAAATCATCTTTCTACTTTTTTTATAACATTAATCTTATTTTTAAAATAACTAGGCACATGGTTTTTATTTTTTCTATATTCATCTTAAAATTTAAAAAAAAAATATATATATATATATATATATATAGTATATATATATATATATATATAGGTATATATATATTAAAAAATAAATAATTAATAATTTTATAATATTTTATAAACTATTATTAATTGATTATATAAAATATTAAATATTAATATAATTTTTAAATTATAAATAATGATAATAAAATGTAATAATAATAATAATTTATTTTTTAATGGATAAATTTCAATAATATATTTTTATTTTAATATATATTAAAGGATACTCTTAAAAGATAACATTATCTTATTTTTCAAAATAAACATACTATAATAATACAATATTTTAATGAATAAAGCCCATATTTAAATTTTAAAATTATAATATTTCATGCAAATGATAATTTTAAAAGATAAGTATTTAAAAATTTAAACTTTTTCAATGTATTTTCATAAATCTTATCTAATTTGTGTTTTATGGATTTTTATGTAAAAATATTCATCGATATATATCCTATATATATACGTCGAAACTGATATTTTTATCCAGAAAAAAGGGTACAATTTATCATTACTGTAATTAAAGTGAAAATATGAGGTACTTTTTATCAAAAATGAAACCAAAATTGATGAAAAGGTTTTTTTGACATCTACATTTATTTTGTATATTATGTCAGAAAGTGACCTGTTTTCTAAGGATTTGAACCCGGAGCCATGCTTCAAGGGAAAAATTGATGTTAGGTTAGCAGCATGTTTGATTCCTATTTTTTAAAATAGTTATTGAAAACAAATTTTAAAAACACAAAGAACACCATTTTTGTATTCTCTAAAAACTGTTTTTGTCCTCTGAATTTAGCATTTTTTGTATTCTCAGTGTTTTCATAAAAATAAAAATAAAAACCAAAACATGTTCTCCTGCTTTCCTTATTCTTTTTAAGAACATAAAACAATTTTAAAAAACAAGAATCAAACTGACTCTAAAATTTTGTTTTGATTCCTATTTTAAAGCAATTGTGAAGCAGTTTTAAAATATAGAAAACACAATTTTTGATGTCTAAAGAAAAATGTTCTTGTTATCTGAATTTACTGTCTTATGTGTTCTTTATGTTTTTCAGACCAAAAAACAATGGAAAACCAAACATATTATCTATATTTTCCTTATTCTCCTTTTTGCGAGCGTGGGAAGCGGTTTTAAAGTAGCACAAGAAGACAAGCACCTTCGAGGTCGTGGAGTCTGAAAAGCCCAGGGTTGTGGCCTTGAGAGAGTATTTTGTAAAAATATATTAGAACTGATCTAGTTTTTAATATATTTTGGTATGTAAAAGTGTAAAGGAGTTGTACATCAAACTCTTGTAAAATATTATAAGAATTTGTATATTTATAAGAAAAATATATAGAAAGGCGACCATGAATATTCCGTAGGTTGACGAGTTGTTAGTCAAATCCCTAGATTTTGGAGTGGCATAGCATGGTATTGCGAGATATATGGACCCCGGGTTTTGAGGCGTCATGTTCTTTCTCATCACATTTCTTGGAGCCTCGATTTTTATATGCATATCCTATCCATCCAAGAATTCAAGAAACTAGCTTTTCTAATAATATCGATTCTAACTCTTGCCTATTTATTTATTGCCTACCTTCCCTGATTGTTTAAGGCATTCTTTAGTTGTACCAATGATGTTCCTTTTCATAACTACATATGGATTTCTTCATGGTTATTTGCTTGAAAAGAATGTCTTTTAACAACTTCGTGAGAACATTAGATTACAAAATCAAGTCTATTTCTAAGAAATTATTAATAATTATAAGTCATTAGTATGTAAACTACTAGTGGTAAGGAGTTGGGATGATAGGATTATGGAAGGTTGAGTTCTAGTCCCAATGGGGATACTTGAAAAGGAAAAAAAAAAGAAAATAGTACCCCATAGTATGAGTTCACTCCACTTTGATTTGTCATAAAGTTGTGCTTTCCAGTTAGTTTAGAACATGCGGTTGGGTGGCTTTGTGTCAGTACATTAGTACTACTTTGTTTGCTTGTCCGGCATCATGTCCAGGTTCATTGTGGTAGGCGGCAATATTTCAAAATACGAGGCATAGGGAAAGGGAAGATCCGGGTTTGATGTTAGATTTACTCATAAGTGGGTTTTTATTAGTGGATTGTCTTGGATTTATTCGGTCACAATTAATTGATTATTAGGATTCTTAATAAACCATATGGGGTACAGCAGGGTGTGTGGTGGTATGGCGGCCCGTAATGGGAGGGCGAGTGGTCGGAACTCGATATGTAAAGAGGCTCGAGAGTCATCGACACTTGGGATCTTGTGCTCGTTCTCGCATCGGATTACGATTTTTCTCTAACCAAGTGAGAGGCATTCTCATTAAACGGTGTCATCAAGGGCCATTCGGGAGAAGATCTTGAGATCTTGAGGTAGTTTTTCTTTGCGAGGTCTTCATCAGTTCAGCATCGAGAAGACATTCCATGGATTCGAATGGTTACAACAATATTCATATTCTCCATTAAAATTATGTTTGTATTCTTTATGGTGATCTAGGTTAATTAAAATCATATCCTAAGTTGGTATTAGAGCTGACTACATGGATTAGGAGTCAAAGCATATGAATCGAATATATGTTTATTTTTGGGATTTTCTTCAAATGAGGCATTCTGTCAGTTTCGGTGCTAAAATCGAGAATTAAATTTTTGCATGTTGGAATGTCTGACGAGACGATCGGATCGATTGGGTGGCACGTCGTAGGAGGTGTGGACCAGCCCTCACTTGTGCCATCAGCGCGTGAAAACTGACGGCTAGCGTGAGGACTAGCGCCGGTCTGCTGACGGTTCTTGGCGTCGACGCTGGCCCGGTCGGTTGATGGGCGGTCAAGCCGGTTCTGCGTCCGTTTGACGGGTTCGATTCAGTGAATCTTGTGGAAGCGGCGTGTCTGGCCAGCGTGAACGCCTTGGCGTGTGCGTGGCGTGGGCCTTCGCGTGGATCATGGCGTCATCTCACGGCCGGTCTTTGACCCGACGTCGTGGCCACGGCGGATAATGGCGGAGCCTGGTCGGCGACCGACCCGGCCAGTCAGCAGTCAACGAACCCGTCCGCGGCCCGGCGGTCCGACAAGCCCGGCCCGACTGTAACCTGTATTTGCCCGCGCGTAATGAGCTATACGGTGGCGTGGTGGCGTGTGAGGGTGACACGAACAATCTTGATATCTATGAGCTTCGTGTTAAATTCTGCAATGTGATATTACTTTGCATGCTTGAAGCTTTTACAGGATATGAAAATGCGTATACGAACCCTGTAGCTGAAATTAGGGTATTTTACGTATTTTATGTATTTCTCTATCGGTTTGGAAATACATATGTTGCTGTATATATCCTTGCATAAAGGCGTGTAGAGTCTAAATTCGTATCTATGAATAGATTAAACGGTATAGTGGCATTATATATATATAATGTGATACATAAAGTTTATATCCACAGTATGAGTGATTGCCTCTGAGATTCAATTGGTTGTATGCTTAGTGGCACCCTTGATTGGAGTTTGAAAATATATCGGTCTCATATTGGCGTGGGATGTCTCTGTTTTATTCGTGATCAATACTCCCCAGGGGTGATCACGTGTTGGTTCATGGAGGGATACATGTATGGCATGTGGCGAGAAAATGATTGATCTTAGTGGTTCATACACCCGAGGTGGTGATTTCCACGAAGGATTAGGAATATGTTCTCATGGCCATTTGTCATGTGAAGTGTCTGTTGCATGTCATTTTACCCTTAAAGGTGATTATGTGATGATGTATGTAATTCTCGTAGTATTCACATGATCTTGATTGTATTGTTTTGTTTTATTTTTCGATCGATTTTCACAATGACAGCGATTCATTTCAATTGAGATCCTTACTTGGATTGAATTTCAGAAAATGGAAAAGAGGACCTTCTATTTAAGATGGTAGCGGATGTTCACGTAGGCGCTTTGTGGATAAGCCGTGAGATATCACAACCTCTGTCTTGAAGGCAGAAAAGCGGACTATCTTGCGGGAGGAAGCGATAGGATTTAGCAGTGTGATGAAGAAATCCGTACAAGAACATGATAAGTGGTTACCGGTTGTTGTATTGCTAAGGAAATGATGGCGGCCGCAGAGAAATTTAGAAATCGAGTTTCATCTAATCTTTGAGGTTGGAACTCTTCTTCAAAAGCTCTTCGGCATGAAATTGTGATGGTGCGGCTGGGGTTAGGGTATGTCACGGTTGTTGGAGCCTAAGGCAGCTCCCTGACTCACCCGATGTTACCATTCCGGATCTTGTGTGCATCAAATACCCTAAACACCCTTCCACGATTTGGGATTATAAGAGACCAAACTCTGATTCCCCAGATGAGACTTGGTCGATTAATGACTTAATAAGCGAGGGAGTGGTGGCCAGAAAAGAAGAGAAAGCCGAAGAAGGAGAAAGAGCATGTGGCCTTATATCTTCTTAGTCCCCATAAAAGGGAAAAATAAAGTTCAAAGTCGAACTCATAAAGGTGATCGAAACTACGGGTCAATCGACAATATGGAGTCGAAAAGACATTCTTGAAAAGGATGGTGTCGTTGCTTCTTTTGTAGAGAAGAAGGTCCCATGAAAGAAGGGTGTGCGAAATTTAAAACGGATGTCCAAAGCGTGGGCTTACGAGGTAATGATTCTTTAACACTGCTGCTGTAAGATCAACCTACTCCTGAAACACCATCCGGTTCTTGGTGGCTTCGATAGTGGAGCAACTAATCATGTTTATTTACCATACGAGGATTCATAAGCGGGGCTTGAAACAGGATGAATCAGCTCACTTTATTGGGAAGCGGCGAAGGGTGATGTCATGTTCGTGGAGATGCCGTCACGCAGTTTAGATTACGGTTTAAATTGATGTTGAAAGACACATTTATGTACCTTCCTTTAGGCGAAATTTAGTTTCATTATCATGTTTGGATTCGTATGATTCTTCTTTTGAAATTAAAAGTAATGTTATTGATATTTATAATTCAAATAAGGTTGAGTCTTTATCGTATGTCAGCCGGATTATACGATTAAGTTGTCTCCCGATGACATCGTCGGCTTATACGGCGAAAAGTTGTTTCAGAGACCACTACTAAGGAAAGAGTCTTATGCATTATGGCATAAACGACTTGGCCATATCTCTGGGATAGAGTAGAAAGAGGTGATAAAGACTAATATCTTTTTGCTCTTAAAAATGACTTAGAGATGTCGTGAAATTGTGTAAGTGAAAATGACCAAGATAAGAAAAGCTGCGGTCAAGTGGTCGACTTGTTGATCATTCTGCCGATATAAGTGGACTTTATCGGCAACCTTGTGTGAAATTTTTATTTCATCATTGATGACTATTCTCGATATGGTTATTTGTACTTGATTAAAGAAAATGCAGAGTCTCTTGACAAGTTCAAGATTTTCCGGTTTGAAGTCGAAACAATTGGGGAAAAGTCATAAGGTTGTTCGATCTGACCGAGGTGGAGGTATTATGGCAAACATAGCGATGCTGGACAGCAAGGGCCATTCGCCAAATACTTAGGGACTAAGGATAATTAGCCACGGAGTTTACTATGCACAGGAGTCTGAGCAAAATGGTATAAGTAGAAAGGCGCAATCGTACTCTTATGGAAATGGTTAGGAGTATGATTAGTAGGACAAATTTACCTGTTTTTCTATGGGGTGAAGCTTTGAAAACGACTTTGTACATTTGAATCGTGTACCTCTGGTGTTCCAGTGACCTTTTTGAGTTATGGATGGGGCGTAAACTAGCCAAACCATCTTAAGGTTTGGGATATCCGGTGATAAAGTTATATAATCCCGACATTAAGTAAGTTGGACTCGGAACCACTCGATGTTACTATGTATCTTACGGAACATTCGAGAAGGGATATAGATTACATAATCCCGATAGGCCATAGGGGTGACAGGTCCTGAGACAGCTAGTTTTGGAGTTTGATGTGTGAGAAGAGAAGTAGCGCTCACCGGACTGTGAGGATGATAGTGCGATTGGGCAATGTGGTGTGTCTGTATCTCCTCCCACCACGGATGGTGTGGGAAACTTTTTCCACACACCATGTTGAACTTTGTTGAGACTAGGGATCACGTTGTTGAGACAGGCTCCCAATGATGTTCATCAAGGCTCGGTGCGAGTGCAGCGATTCTTGCATACAGTAGAGATCCATGAGGAGAAGCGATCGGTATACCTGGTTATTTAGTCTATATGCATGGAGAGCAAGGCTACGATATCGGTTATTGACCGATCGATAACTTATGAGGAAAGGCATTTTCTTGTCCGTTTCCTTGAACCATTTAGGCGCAAATGGGTGTATAAGGTAAGGGCGAATAAAGGAAAGATTGAGAAGTTTTAAAGCGGATGATGCGAGTTTCACTCGAAGAGAAGGAGTAGACTATGAAGCAGCTTTTTCTCAGGTCTCTTAAAAATTAACTTTCAATTGATCGTAGCATTAGATTGCTCATTTTGATATGGAGTTACAGGATGGATGTGCGCGCCTTTCTCGATGGAACCTTAATAAAAGTCCCTGCTGTAATGACGAAGGTTTTTTGTGGCAAGTGATTCGAATAAACTTGTATGTAGGCCAGAAAAGTCATTTATGAGTCTCAGCAACTTACGAACAATGGTACTTAAAAGTTTTATAGTGTTGTTGCTTCATATGGTTTTGTTGAAAACAGAAGTAAATCCCGATGTATATCTTTATGAGGTCGGTGGGAGAAATTCATTTCTATTACTCTATGTGGATGATATCTATGACGATGGCAGTTTCTTGCGTGAGACAAAGCGGATGTTGTCGAACTTTGATATAGAAGGACAGTAGGCGTCTTTTGTCTTGGGCATTGAGAGATTCACGGGAATCGTTCTTGCGAGGCTGTGGGTTTATCTCGGAAGGGCATATGTTGATCGTATTTTAGAAAGATTCAGCATGCAGCCCGATGTAAGCCCGAAGAATTGCTCCCGTACGTAAGGTGATAAGTTGAGTACATCCTGATGTCCTCGATGGATATTGAAAGCGAATGAATGTACCTTATCTTTAGTGCGCTTGGGAGTATTATGTATGCTGTGAAAGTATGCACTAGGCGGATATTGCCTTTGCAACGAGGACTTCCTAGGCGGAGATATCGATCGAATCCGAGGACACGATCATTGGAGTTCTTTGCGAAGGTTATAAGTCTTAAAGACGAAAGACTATATGCTGATTTACAAACATATTCGGGACTGTTGGTTAGGTATTGATTGAACCGGGATGAAAAAGAGTCAACAATTTGGTTATATCTTTAAGTTGATGGGAGGTGCGGTATCATGGAAAAGTGAAAGCGAGTAATTGCATCTCTGCCATCTGACGGAGTTTGTAGCATGCTTTTCATGACTACTTTCGAACCAGTTTAGCTCAGAGCCTCATTAAGGAGATACTTAGTGTTTTGATTTTGTGGATAGGCCTACTCTGATTGTATTGTGACAATAACCCTGCCAGGTGTTGTTTTATTACTTGACAACAGGAGGTCTGAGGGTGCAGCACATGGAGGTGAGTACTTACGACTATAAAGGAAAAGTTCAAGCGGAATTGACGTTGCGATGGAGCACATATCAACGAATAAATATGATTGCCGGTTCGCTAACTAAGGCCTTCGCCCTTGTGTGTTGATCGACATGTCATTGCTTTGTGGGCTTAGGAGTATCATGGGATACTGTAAATTAGTGGGAGCTATTAAGTTTTATGTTGCTCTTATGAAGGATGAATCCAATTTCATTACATTTTTGGTAATAATTGAATTTGTATCAACTCTTTTACATTCAATAAGGTATTTGTGAATGTAGGTTTATCGAGTTGAGTACATATAATTGTTGAAAATCTCAAGGCATTGTGTAAACCTTGAATACGGTATAGGCGTTCACCAGCGTAGTATAGCAGACATGTTTTTGTTACACATAAAGTAAAGTTACCTATTAAGGTAACATCTGCCTCTGAGTTGGTTTGGAACCATGATGATGGATATTCTACGGTTACACACTGGGTTTGTGACACTTAAGGAGAATTCCAGACTATGAGAATGGATAACACATAGTATCATCATTATGAGGTATTGTCCATTTAAACACACTACCATATTGAATCCATATCGATGAGTTAAGAAAGCACTCGTGACCATGTGGAAGGGCTTGGTAGTACATGCAATTACCACCATGATTCGATGTTCGAGACTTTATGGAATCAGTTATTTATTAACAATAATCTACAGGCCCGATATAAAGGTGCGCACACGGTTTTGTTTGATGTATCGCCCAGTGGGAGAGTGTTAGATTTTCATAAAGTGGGCTTTATTAGTGGATTTATTAAGCTGGATTTATTGATCTGATGGTGAGATTATTCGTTCTTAATAAAGCCATATGGGGTGGCAAGTGTGTGGGTGAGTATGGCCGACGTAATGAGAGGCCCATGGTCGAGAACTCAATATATAAAGAAGAGCTCAAGTCCCTCCCCCAGACCATGGAGATACGATATTATCATTCTCACATATAGATTATGGGATTTTCTCTAACCAGTGAGAAGCATTCTCATTTTCAAGCCCGGTGTCATCGAGGGCCATTGAGGAGAAGTCTTGAGATCTTGAGAATCGTTTTCTTTGCGGGTCTTCATCAATTCATCAAGAAGACATTCCATGGATTCCGTCAATTTATAATATTCATATTCTCTCCATTAAGAATTATGTTTTGTATTCTAACATGGTGATCTAGGTTAATTAAATCATATCCTACATTGTTAGTCTAACAAGTGAGGATAGTTTAATACAATGTGGCCCGAAGTGTTTAACTTATAAAAATAAAAAACAAATAAAAAAAACTAATTTCCTTCGATTGATGATTTGCCCCTCTTTAGTATAGACTCAAAATCACTCTGCAGTTCGGGGGTAGGTTACATGAAGGAGTTTCTAAATTGGCTTTCAAAATTATTGTTATGCAGTTGCTCTAAAGGACAGTTTTCGGTTTCTTTACCCTTGGAAGGATTTAATCGAAAACCTAAGAATTTGTTGGTTCATTTTGAAAACTGTGTCGAGAAGCAGTTTGATGTTCTCTGGCCCCATTCATACTCTCTGGTTATTGTTTTTGTGTTTTCATAGCCGACTTGTCACAAACAAAATGCTAATGGATAATCCCAAAAATCATGGATAAATCAAAAATCCTAATAGATAAATCCAAAATACTATCGACCAAATCAAAAATAAAATTAAATAATAATTAATAGTAATAAAAATTCATCATTGGACTTAGAGCTGTGGTTTTGCAGGCAAACAAGCCCTAAGGCTTTCCTTGACTTCTAAAGATAGACCAAACATGTTAAAGCTAATAGGGCCTTGATGAGTTAAAGTCATTGTGTAGTATGATACATTATGCGGTATGGTATGTTCACGGTGTAGAAATTATTTTCATAATTTGCATATGTGAAGAGTTGTATAAATATCTCATGTAACCTATTTCAACTATATAGTAAAAGTTTAATCACCATCAAGTTCATGTTTTCTTTCTCTGTTTTAATCACCATTGTTGCACGAATCACAACATATACAGATCAGTGATGAGCAAATGACAAACAAACATTATTTTTCTCATAAAATCAAACACACTTCAAAAAGAATTCATTTCACATGTCTATCTTTCCCACGAGCCAAACCTCAATCAGTTCCTCCCACTTTTGATTTGTCATAAAGTTGTACTTTAATTCAGTTTAGAACAGTAGCTGGACTGAAACTGCTTTGTGTATCCTCAGCCGTGCTTGTGTCCCAGAAACGACACATAAAGCCTTTATCACTAGTCCTTCTTTGTTTCTCCAACCCTCCATGTATGGATGAGAGGTCCGGTTCTTCTTCTTGTTGTTGTTTTACCGGTTTTCCGGCACCTTCTTCTTCCCTCATCTTCAACTTCAATCACAGAACAAGCTTGACCACACCAACACTTTAGCTCCCCTTCTGCAGGCGATTCCAAAGCATTCATCATCACTCTCAGCCTCTTCAAAACAAACCTACAACCACCTCCATCCTCTCCCAAATCTGCTCTCTCAGCCTCCATTATCACTCCGGAAAGCAGATCACTGGCGTCGGTATACCCCGGGAACTATATAACATCCGACGGCCCCGACGCAAAGATTCGATCAGCCTGTGAAAATGCAGGACTAATTATCACCTGAGGTAGTACTCCCATACCATGAGAAACAAGCCTAGAACCCTTAAACTTCCGGCAAGTTTCCATCGTCCAGCCCAGGCAAAGCTGAAACCTCAAATTATGCAAATGGGAGGGGACACTCCAGTTTCAAACATCTCCCCTTAGATTGTTCTCGAAGGGTTGTTTCATCTTCTTGGTGGCTAAAACAAAGGGAAGGAAGAGATCTGCTGAAGAATATCAGCAGTGTTCTCTTACTCCTCTGGCAGCCCTTCAACTTAGGAATGATATAATCTTGAGGAGATTTGTGGTTTTAGATAGTCTAGAAAGAATGTGTTGAGAATTTGTAGGGGTGGTGATGATGGTTACTTTTATGCCTCTGTCAAAAAGGAGTTTTGATAGGTCAATTAGAAGGATGGTGTGGCCTTGTGATAGGTAAGGGATGACTACTATATGGAGAGGAGATTCATAACCCATGTTTTTTGTTTTTTGTTTTTGTTTTTTTTTTTGGTTTAGGGAGATTGAATTCCAAAAAATATGAGATGGGTTTTTTTTATTTTTTATTTTTTTTTAATTTTTATAGGGATTAGAGAGCAATCATCTTCAAGTTCTAAATAAATCCAAATTATTGTTTAAATTGAACCAATATAGAAACTAATTAATTTAATGCACTAAAGTTGAAGAATATTCAGCCATTTGATATGGATCCATTCCGATTTTCTTCTTATTATGGAATGAAAATTCGAGATTGTGCTGTCACCTTCTTAAAATAATATTGTCGTGCCTTTATTAATACAAAGAGTGCTTATTGCATTTAACATGTAAAATAACATTACTCTTATGTATATATATGGATTGGTCGCCTTATTAACAATTGTGGCGTCTTTGATGTCCGAATTAAGCGGTAAAGGGGTGGGAAGGGTTTACGGGAGAATTAAGATCGAATCTAGAACAAAGTATTATAATGTAATATGTAAAGTGAGCATATGTTAAAAAAAAAAAGAGCAGTTCTATTTGACAATGATTTAGAAAGTGTTTCTAGTGTTTTAATAACTGAAAAGCAATTACCCATCATGTTTAGCTCATGTGGTAGAGCTCTCATTGTTTAAAAAATATAGGGCAAAGGAAGAGGACGGGTTCGGGTTTGAGTCCCAATGAATACAGTTTTTTCTTAAATCACTACCAAAAATATTCTTAACTTAATTATATTTTCTATATATATATATATATATATATATATATATATATATATATATATATATATATATATATATATATTATCATTTTAAAAATAAAAAACACAATTTTTATTTTACATATAAGGTAATTTATTCACATTAATATTTCTCTTAGAGATTACATATTTTTATTCCTTTTTTAATTTATATTTATCACAAAAACTTCTATTTTTTGGGAATTTTTATGAATGCCAATTGTTTTTTGTTCCTTTTTTCCTTAGAAATTGGAAAAGGAAAAATTACCATCAACGAGTTTTTTATTTCTTGTTTAATTTATTCTTGAAAACAAAATTCATTTTCCCATATTTCTACATTTATTTTTCTTATTATTATTTTTTCTTTTCTATAAGAATTCTTTCTAAACCATTTTTATTATAGTTAATTTTCCTTCTAATTTTTCCTTTTTTATTTTATTTAATGATAACCAAAAAAAAATTGAGATTCGTAAAAAAAAGTTAGAAATTCAATCCAATAAACAACCTCATATCTGGGACAGTTTACTAGTAACTAAAGTATTAGCTCTCAAAAAAAAAAAAAAAAAACCAACCCCATATCATATTTTAACTAAAAAACACACCCCAAGTAAAAAGGGAAAAGGAAATAATGTGGAATCATCTCCTTTTCCAAGAGTCATCTCCTTTTCACATTATCATTGCTGGAAAATATTAATTCCTTTGATGATGCGGTGTTTAAAACTACAAGAAATTGAATCCCAATTAAAATAAGCGAAAAGAAATAATTAATATGCCTTTTGTCAATTAGGAAAATGAGTTCCTAATAAGAAGAAAGTAAATTCAGCCATTCAGCCATGTTTAATAAGGATGCATTAATTCTTTGAATGGGCATGTACTATTTTTTTTTTTTTGTCAAACTATGAGATGTCTTTAGCGGACCCTTGTACATACGGACGACACTTTTAAGCTTTATACAACATTCGTAATTAACTTCATACGAACTCGGACGATCACAAGAGCGGTAAAGCTATACCGCATAACACACAAATTACATTCCTAGAACTCAGCAAACTCCAAAAACCATTACTGTTAGAGAGACCTTAATCATCTCAACCTACATGTCCTATCTTGTTGAATTTTAATTTACTGATTAGCATGCCGTAGCAGTAGTGAGCCTATAAAAAAATCCACTTGGATTTTTTCTGTAATTGAAACAGTTGCTACTCCTAATAATTGAAAATTAATTATTTTTTTCAAAACTGATCTTTCGATAACCTTACCGTTGAACGGTTGCTCCGCCCCCATCGGCACCCCCATCGACAAGCTCTCCAAAACTGAGTTCCAGTCGCAGTGGCTCAAGAACCCTCCTACTTTATATATATATATATATAAAAGGTAAGATAACCCCAACTTTCTTAAGGATTATGGAGCAATAAGTGGCTTAAGAAATTAAGTTTAAGGAAAAGGTACTGCATCTTAGTAGGTGGCCTAGAGGCAAGATGCTTTAGAAATTAATGTTGTGGAATGAAGTGAGGGTGCGATTTCTTCATTGTAGTGGCTTTTAACATTTATAACTTATAGCAGGCTAAATTTTTGCTGCATGCAAATTATGGCATAACTACCACACACATGTTTTAAAGTCATGGGTGAGGGTTCTTATAAATAGCATTAGGCAAACTTCATTTGCAGGAGAGTTTGTTTGACCCCTTGTTATGTCTAGGAGGGGGGAGGATTTGTTTGTCACGTCCCATATCGGATATGAAATAAAGTTATTAAAGTTATATAATCATAAACTCTTCTTATCCTTGAAGACACGTTTAAAAGGTATGAGAGCCCTCAGTTTCAAAGTTGATAATATCTCATGATTTTACATAATATTGCAATTAGGGCCTAATATATATGTGTGTTATATTAATCAAATGTGATTTGAGAGAATATAATTTTTTTAATCTCATTTGAATAGTCCTTGAAGTTTGGCTTGGCGTAGAAGAATTCTGGTAATACATGAGAGATCCTAATACATTGGAATCAAGTTCAGCTCAAGTAGTAAATGAATGAAAAGGGGTTACTGTGAGAAGTAAAAAAAAATCTTATTTGAATAAAATAATATAAAATATATATTTTTAAAGTAAATACTATAAAAAATAGTTGGAAAATAATTAGATGGAATTTATAAGTGATTTGAAACTTTTTCTTTAAAATACTATGAAAACTTTTCTTTTAAAACTATTTTAAAATGTCACATTGTTGAAATGAAACAAAAAAATTACCATCAATTACTTTTTATTTTGTTTATTTTATTTTGAAAGAAAATCATTCTTAAAAACGCCTACGAAATGTCCCCATATTTCCACCCAAGATTATTTTCCTTATTGTTTTTTTTTCCATGCAAAGAAAGAAATGATCCTTTCTAAACCATTTATTATATTTATGACGCCTAAAACTCAGCCATTGACTACCCGTCAACCTCATGGACACAAGTGGACGTTTCTAAGTTACCCGACGCCACTAGGTCAAGTAGCCCCTTTGTACAAGGAGTCACCAATTACATCACCTGAAGCGTAAACCGTCCCAAACACCAATATATGCAATATATATCCAATATGGCCACTGGGGCTCCATACCGCATCTACAAAAATATCCTAACTATGCATCCAACTATATCCAGCACAGTTACAAGAGTTAATATTTTTACTCTTAAACAATACATATATTAAACGAAGAGTCTCTAATACATGCACAACCACCAAAGCCAGATCCCGGCTTTCTTCACAATAAATCTCTAGGACTACGTCCCTCGCACGCCTCCCCGCACTGTGAAAATAGCATCCCACGACGGCGAGCTAAAGCTCAAGAGAGAATCGCCTAAGCGCTACCACCACCTAAGTGCAATGTTCCAGTAAACACACATTCAAGCAAAAATGCACAGATCCTAATTGAATGTCTACATGATCAACTCGCATCCCGAGTCCTCGATCGACTTCACACTCACAAGTCTCGTATGAGAATATTCTTTATTAGTGGGCACTTTCCACAGAATATATATCAATCGGGTCGCTTCGACGATTGATATATATTATTTGTTTCAGGAACTACCCTCCGATGAATATATCAACTGGCCGCCCGACGGTTGATATATTATTTAGTTTCGCGACTACCCTCCGATGAATATATATCAACCCGCCGCTCCGACTGGTCGATATATTATTTACTGACTATCCCCATAATTAATGTTTTAGACTACCCGAACCATTTTCTAGACTCATCTCATGCACTAATCTTATATTCCTAAGATGTTCCAAATAAGACATTAACGATGACGCCGCTCCATTCAGCCTAATCACATGCAAATATATAAACACGAATATATTCTTGCATAAAATGCAACGCTACACAAACATGTTAGTGTAATTATCATTTCACACATCAAATTAGCTCTTTGGCTAATGTTCAAACACAAGCAATTCGACTAATACGACCGTGCCACATAATTTCACTAAATTATATTCTTAGGGAATGACTATTTCTGGAATAGTGAAACCTCGTTACTATTCCCTAAAAATCACAAATCAACTGCTCACCTCATGGAACCCGCAATCCACTAAATTCCAGCCCAACTAAATCAATCCATGACGAAGTTAGTAATATTTTAATTAAAACACCTAAACAGCTCCTCTAAATTTCAAGGGCCACGGCCAACACGTAAAATTCCAAAGAATTTCTAACACCTGTCTCAAGTTTTGGGACCGATCAAACGGTCCCTCACGCCTCAAACCAACTCAAGCATGGAAAAACACTTTTAAAATTAATAAACACAAAGAGGAGGCCACTCCCCAAGGGGAGTTTGAAGAAACTCCCGATCCCTGAGTCCACGCGCAGCTCGCCCGCGTGTAATTATTTCTCCCCGTCCTCGAAGCCCGCCGACTAGCCTGTGATCTCCCGATATTCTAGAGAGAAGTGCTCTCTCTCTCTAAAAGCTCTCATCCATGGGGGTCACTTCGCATCACGAAATTGTTCTTACTGCTTTTTGCTTTTTGTGTTTTATGAGAAGAAACACTATTTGATATTTTGTCCTTTAGTGACTTAAAATCAAATCCCATAATTACCATTATGTCCCTCTTTTACCAGATTTAATATTCTGCACTATCTCGGCCGTCCATTTTCATCATTTCTCCACTCATACCACTTACAGACATGAAGACATGTTACGCGCTTTTTCACATCGGAAACCGTTTTACTCAAGACCCGAAACGCCGACGCCTCAAAAACTGCTCACCCGACTATTTCGTAAAATTATGAAATTTTTTAATGCGGCTAACTAGATTTTACGAGACGATTCCAACAGTACAATCCATTTTGTCATCCGAGATCTAGAGAATTAATTATGGATTTTTAACCGAAATTACAATTTTGTAATCAAAATTACGGTTGTCTCTTATTCCAGAATCAATTTCTTGGCCTTACATTCTCCTCTTAAAAGGAATTTCATCCGAAATTCAAGACAATCTCTCACACTCTGCCACGGTTATAACAAATCCAAATCTCGAGTCACCCCGACTCTATCACTTAACTCTAAGTCTCGGCGCGATAACCACGCCCCATGCTGCATCTCGAAACATAACTTCTGGCTTACACTCGAGCCTTCTACATTTCCCCGCTTCAACTATGAGTCTTCTTTGAACAGCTCCTAAAAGACAAACTCAACCCACACTCACCAAGAGTGGTGAATTATCGTATCTGCACCCACTCTCAATGCATGAAAGCGTAATCCCGTAGGATCTCTCACTAATAATCCCGACCTATCAAGTCAACTCTCCCCCTACACCCTAGGAAGAACATCTATACTTGGCTTCTCTAAAGGCCTTAACCTCTAAGCCCAAATCCAATGTCGTGTCGAAAGTATGACAACCCTAGCTTAAGGTCTCACTACTGAAGCAACTCGATGGTCGCTAACTCATCCATGTCGCTCCCTCGACAATCAACAAACCACGGGGGCTCAACACCCTAAGGTCCACCATGCTTCACGCAACTCGATGGCGCGTCCCCGACACCCACACCCCTACTCGTGCCATTCGCGCTTATTGAGAGTGTTTCAGATAGCACCCCTAAATCGAACTAGTTCCTCTTACCCGCATTCGTGGTGTGGGATAATGAACCAGATACTCTCGCGTCCCACGGCTAATCAAACGACTGCAGATTGGCCCCAAAGTCTCGGGACTTCGCTCTGGGCAATCTCGCCACTCAGCTCAATCCCGGCCCTAGTCCTCCGGAATCCAGGGAAGGTCTCATTCTTTCCAACTAGGAGAAAACCGGATCCTCCTTCTAAATTTACCAACACCCGTATCCCGAGTGCTCCAAGTATCCTCAATTTCTCTCTCTATGGTCAGGGCCGTCCCAACCATGGAGTCCATGTCCCGTAGGAGAAATCCTACAATCCTGCCCGAATGGACAACTTCAGCCCATTCCCTCGACCTCCTCAGAATACCTACCAATCCCAAGAAACCACGCCGAAGATTGACATTCTGGGCCTCTCCCAACTCATCACGCTGCTCTCTCTCTCAACCTTCTAGTCGACCGAGACTCGGTGCCGACACCATGTGTCCTGTAATCTCCTCGCAAGCTAAAACTCGCACTTACCGAACTAGTGTACAAATTGCTGGCCCTCAAGAATCAGAACACAATCCTGCGATACCATGCTCCCGCTCTCGACCGGGAGTAGATCAAAATGTCATCCACCGAAGACTACGACAACCCGATCTAGATGGGGTTGAACACCCTATGCATGAGGTCCATGGAACGCCGCGCATTCATCAATCCAAAGGGCATCGTCAGAACTCAAAGTGCCCATAACGCTGCCCTCAAACGCCGGGGCCTAGTGGATATTCGCTCCAACCCTCACCGATGGTAACCAGCGCGGTCTATCTCTGGAGTAGACTCGCACTCCTCTCAACTCGGGTCAAATCATCAATCCCCTGTAATGGGTACCGATTCTGATCACAACCTGCTCCACTCCGCTTATAGTCAGCACAAATAAGGGTCTTGCCCTCTTCGCAAATAGAACCTGAGCGCCCATGGTGAAGTGGACGGCTTGATAAACCCCTCAGTCTAATAGCCTCAGAATCGACTCGAAGTTCTGCAACTCAACCGGTGCCATCCTACGTGGAGTTTATAGAGATGGGTGAAATACCCGGTGTAACTCACATCAAGTCTACATCCCTATGTGGAGGTAGTCCGCGAAGCTATCCGAAAACATCCACATACTCGCATACTACTCGGGACGAGATCTAAGTCCGGTCTCCTCGTCCTTCTAGGTAAGGCTCGCTTAGCCAACCCGCTTAATCGTCTCCTTTAACACTTTGACTGTGGCGGCCTGCGCCGGGAAAATATCATGTTTGTCCCCCTGAAATACCACACGAGTACCGTCCTGCGTGTAGGCGGTAACCCTCCTACGCTCACAATCGATAACGATCCTGTAAGTTATCAGCCAATCCATCCTCAGGATGACATCGAACTCTGACATGTCCAAAATCCTCAGGTCCATTGTGAGTAGAGTCCCCGTAGATCTCTAACTCGCAACCTCGACCTTATCATTATTATTCCTCGCCCTAATCCTTTGGAGAACTCACAACAACGGCTCCTCTAAGGTCTCTAGAGGTCCTTGCCCATTTCCACCATATTCGCCCCCATTCTCTAGCTGAACTAGAAGGGCCGCAGACCTGGTCGCCAAGCAGGTAATCTCCATAGCCTCTAACACTTTCTCGTTTCAGAGGAACCAATGGTCGGCCACCATCGGATCTCCTCCCCTGCGGAATGCTCCGGAGGATGATGCGCCCTAAACCTCGGGGTTTACTAAAGGTCTCCTAACTACCCGCTATATAGCCCGGTGGCGATAGCACCCACTAGCGAACACCTACCGCCACAAAGGCCTGATCGATCAAATGCCTAATTTACCGGTCAAGGCCTGGTGCTCCCACCCATGCCCCTGTGGATTTCAGGTGTCCTCGTCTCGACTAACCATCTACACCGCTCAATGGCAACAATAGTCACTTATCTTTCATTTCGGGCCTAACTAGTAATGCGATGTCGATTACTAATGATTTGGCAAACCATGAACTGACCGCTTCATTTTCTAAGTGGCGCTAAATTTCAACCATCTAATTCTATTTATTTCAATTAGGTTCTATGCCCTTGTTCATTTCAGATTCAAACTCAAGGTCATTACTCCATAACCTTAGTATTTACCCTTTTCCCATACGATTTCACCATGCATATAGTTTCCTACGCAACTACCGCGCAATCACAATTTCAAATGGTAGTTAACTCCAATACAGTATCTCTAAGGCACAACCACAGCCCCGAGACACTAATCATACACATAAATCAATGTATACACATTGTCCTTGCATTTACGGTAATGCAAGGCAATCCATTTTGCATTTAAAATATTGTTTTCAACAAAACTTTATTTTCGAAAATTTTATTTTTCGAAAATTTTATCAAAATTTATTTGATTTTTATTTCATTTTATTTAAATTTAATATATATATATATATATATATATATATATATATATATATATATATATATATATATATTTTTTTTTTTTTTAATTTGTTTTACAATGAACAAGTATGTTCATTTAGTGACTTTGAGCTACTCAGCTTGAACCGATCCAAAAATCGAGCTGAACGAGCCAAAGTAATAGCACCAAACCGCCTACCAAGGCTATGACAGTATGCCCACGCCACAGCTGCAAGGCACGCCTAGCTGCCTCTGCCACGTCGCTGCGCCACACACACGCGCTTCGGCCGCCAGGTTCACAAGACTGCTCGCGCCTCACAGGCTGGCCCGTCGCTACCAAGACGCCCGCTCGGGCGCCCTCGGGCGCTGCCGCCCCGCCCCAACCGCCGCACGCCTCGCGCGCCCGCCATAAGGCCGTCGTCTAGCCCAACGCCCAAATTTTGGGCCTACTAGCCTTCGGTCGCACACTTTTGTATCATGACACGCTTCCTCCCACAGCCCCTAGCCCACAATACAATTTCTATTGCACACACCTCCTTCCAAAGAAGTGGTATTGCAACACTAAGCCTCCAAGCCTTTAAGTTGCAATACAATTTCAAAGCCTCCATTCTTCTTTCTTCGCAATACAAAACCAGATTGAGAACACAAATTTTTTTTTTTTTTTTTTTTTTCACTATATAATCAAGAGCCCAAAACGATTTCCGCTTCAAAAAATATTTTTTTTTCTTTTTTTATAAATGTTTTTATTTATTTATTTCCGTAAATTGGAAAAAGCTCTAAAATCACTTTAAAATCATTTTTTTTCATTTTTTTTTTCATTTTCTGATAATTCAAATAAATTCATAAAAATTTATTTAACCCCCTTTTTTCTTCAATTTTATACCACATAAAACCTTAGAAAATTATTTTCTCACTTTCATAACCAAATAAATTTACAAAATTTATTTTCTTTCTCCAAGCCACGAAAATTTTCTCCACCTAAAATAAATTTATAAAATTTATTTTCTTCAATTCCCATCCAATAAATTTATTAAAATTTATTTTCCCTATTTTTATTCTTATTTTGTACACTATACCACTCAAACATTTTCTAAAATATTTCCTTAACACATCTATGTGTTAATCAATAAGCACACAACATTATAACACATTACAAACCATGTTATACACACAATCACCAATTAATTCATTAAAATCACACAAAACACATCAACACACGCACGTAGTGTCCTAGTTTTATCCCAGATTTTTCTAGGTAATCCCATACCTAAACTCCACTAAACCACACCTAGTGGTGATGCTCTAATCGGCTGCGGCCTAAGCCCAAATTTTCTATCCATAGGTTCCCATAAACCTATACTCCACACCATACCACCTGGTGATGGATACCCAAACCCGAGCTCCCTAGGTATTCGTATACCTAAGCTCTGATACCAAGTTGTGACGCCCAAAACCCGGGGGTCCGTTGACTACCCGTCAACCCGCGGAATACAAGTGGAATGTCGGGTTACCCGACGCCATTTGTAAAACCCGTAGTCTCCTTTGTAATGAGGAGCTCTACCCACTACATCACCTCGGTGATAAACCGTCCCAAATGGGCCCAATATATGCAATATATATCCAATATGCTTAATTTAGCCTGATAACAAACACTCATAAAATATCCCAACTATGCATCCAACTATATCCAATAGTTACAAGAGTTAATATTTTTACTCTTAAACAATACATATATTAAAAGTAAAGAGTTCTAATACATGTACAACCACCAAAGCCACATCCCTATTCTTCACAATAAATCTCAGATTTGGTGCCGTCCCTCCCGCACGCTCCCGTACTGCAAATAAAGGATCCCACGACAGTGAGCTAAAGTCAAGAGGGAGAATCGCCCAAGTGGGCTACTCACCACCTAAGTGCAAATGACACCCAGTAACACATTCAAGCAAATGCATGATCCTACTTTGAATGTCTACATGACCAACTCGTGATCCCGTCCTTTCACCGATTTCTCTCACACTCGTGCCTGCCTCGTATGAGAATATTCTTTTATTGGGCACTCCGATGAATATATATCAATTGTCGCTCCGACGATCGATATATATTATTTGTTTGTGAACTACCTCCGGCTATATATCAATCACGTCCGACGTTGATATATTATTTAGTTTTTGCGGGACTACTCCGATGAATATATATTTAACCGGGTCGTCCGATTTGATATATTATTTAGCTCTGACTACCCTCCAACCATTTTCTAAACTCATCTCATGCACTAACTCCTATATTCCTAAGATGCTCTAAACAGATACGAATTTACGTATTCCAGCCCATCTCGCCTAATCACACGAAATATATAAACATGAATATACTTGCATAAAAATTAAATCACACAAAACATGTTGTAATTATCATTTCACACATCAAAATTAGCTCGGGCTAATGTTCAAACACAAGCACCGATTCGAATTACTTAACTAAACACATAATTTCACGAAATTATATTCTTAGGAACACTATTTCTGAATAGCGAACCCCTAAGCATTATTCCGAAAATCATTAAATCAATCCTGCTCACCTCATGGAACCCAATCCACGCTTCATTCCGGCCCAATCCAAATCAATCCATGATTTAAAGAAAATATTTGGAATTAAAAACACCCAAACAGCTCTAAATTTCCTCAAGGGCCACTCGCCAACCACGTAAAATCCCAAAGAATTTCTAACAATGCGGTCCCAAGTTTTGGGACCGATCAAACGGCCCCTCACGGCCTCAAACCAACCGAAGCATGGAAAAACACTTAAAAATGGGAATAAACACAAGTAGAGAAACTCCCCACCTCAAGGAGTTTGAAGAAACCCCGATCCTCGAGTCCACGCAGAGCTCGTCCCGCGTAACATTCCTCTTGTCCCGAGTTCGCCGACTCGGCCGATCTCCATTCTGCAGGTATGCTCTCTCCCAGCCTCTCATCCACTTCAGCCATCGCATCACGAAATTGTTTCCACGTTTTTGTTTCGTATGATGAGAAGAAACACTATTTAGATATTTTTGTCCTTTAAATGACTTAAAATCAAATCCCATAATTACCATTATGTCCTCTTTACCAGATTTATTATCTGCACTATCTCTACTGCCTATTTTCATCACTTCTCCCACTCATACCGAATTTCTATGGTACATGAGTCCATGTTATATGTGCATTGTCATGATCGAAGTCCGTTTTACTACACCAAACAAAGTGGATGCCTCGAAAACGTGTTTAATTCGACCTGCCTTGGTAGAAAATTATGAAATTTTATTGTTAACTAGATTTCGCGAGACACCTTAAATCTACATAACCGCTTTTGTCATCCGAGATCTAGAGAATTAATTACGATTTTTAACCTAAATTTTATAATTTTAAATCAAAATTACTGTTTTGTCCCTTATTCCGTAAATTGGAATTTCTGTCTTATAATATTTATATTTAATTTTTAATTTTTAATTTTTTTATTAAATGATAACCAAAAATAAAAATTGAGATTCCGTGATAAAAATAAAAAAAGAGTAAGAAATTTAATTTAATAAAACACCCATATCATATTTTAACTAAAAACACAACTAAAAAAGGAAAATAGTTTGTGGGTTCATCTCCTTTCCAAGAGTCACCTCATTTTCCAAGAGTCATCTCCTTCTCACATTATCATTGAATTGGAAAAAACAAAATCAAATCTCTTAGATGTGATGCTTTATATCAAAGAAATAATAAATAGCTCTCATAAATAAGGTAATGATTTCTTAACGAGGAGAAAACTATAACTTTGAATGGTGATTTGATTAAAAGACCTTTTGAAACCAACAAATCTTAACCTTCTTTAATTTTTGACATCATTTTGATAAAAATAAATTTTATTATTCTTTTGTAAAATAACATTTTTTTAAAGATATATGTAAATATATAAAATGTTAAAGGACATTTTTGTCCAAAATAAGTTATTTTTAGAAAATATTAAGATTTAATCCAAATATTTATTCTTTTGAATGGACATGTCTAAAACAAGCCAAGAGTCACCTCCTTTTCCTAGAATAGTCTCCTTCTCACATCATCACTTAATATTGGGAAAAATATATAATCTCTTTAATGCGATTCTTCAACATAGACAAGAAAATGAATCCAAATCCTTAAAATATCAAAGAAATAATAAATACCTCTTATAAATAAGTTTGAGAAGAAAACTAAATCATTTGATTATTTAATGATTCTTTGAAATGACTTTATAAATAAAGAAACTATCTTTAAAGGTTGATTTGGATTAAAAATCATTTGAAAATCAAAATTTTGAAATTTAACCCTTCTTTAATTTTTGACATTATTTTGATAAAAATACCCTCATCATTCTTTGTAAAAATAAGATTTCATTTTTCAAATATGCATGTAAATATATAAATGGTGAAGGATATTTTTGTCTAAAAAATAAGAAAACAGGGGAAGGGTTGATTTACAAAAACATCAGTTATTTAACCAAATATTTTCTTTGAATTAAGATAAAACCCAAATATTTTTCTTTTGAATGACATAAAAAATCTTAAACATTTAACCAAATATATCTTCGGTTGAATTTGAATTTGAATGTAAAGAATTTAATGACAAGTTTAAAAACCCAAATATTTAACCAAATATTTTTCTTCTTAATGGCATAAAAACCCAAATATTTTTGTTTTAATGGACATAAACCCAAATATTTACCAACATTTTTCATTGAATGAACATAAAAACCCAAATATTTCTTCGTTGAATTTGAAATTTGAATTTTAATGGTATCAAAATCCTTAAAAATATCAAAGAAATAGTAACAGTTTTTATAAATAAGGTAATGATTCTTTTTAATGAGGAGAAAACTAAATCATTTGATAATTTAACTATCTTTGAAATGATTCTTATAAATAAAGAAATCATTCTTTTAAAGGGTGGTTTAATTAAAAGATCATTTAAAAAACAATACTTCTGAAATTTAACTCGTTCTTTAATTTTTGGACACACTTTATAAAAATGTATTCTCATCATTCTTTGTAAAAATAACATTTACTTTTCAAATATACATGTAAATATATAAAATGTTGAAGGACATTTTTGTCCAAAATAAGGAAAAACATGGGAAGGGTTAGATTTACAAAACATCAAGTTATATAACCAAATATTTCTTCTTTGAATGGACATAAAACCCAAATATTTTTCTTTGAATGGACATAAAACCCAAATATTTATCCAAATATTTCTTGGGTTGAATTTGAATTTGAATTTAAAGAATTTAATGACAAGTTTAAAACCCAAATATTTAACCAAATATTTTTTCTTCAATGGCATAAACCCAAATATTTTTGTTTTAATGGACATAAAACCCAAATATTTACCAAATATTTTTCATTGAATGAACATAAAACCCAAATATTTCTTCGGTTGAATTTGAAATTTGAATTTAATGATAAGTATCCTATGCTATCTATAAAACCCACTTGAATATTTTTCTGTAACTCACCCTATCCTATCACCTTTTCACCAATTCACTAATGAGTCTGCAGACTACCTCTCCGTATAGTGATCTTCCCTTTCATGACAAGGCCACACCCTCCCAATGCTAGGACCTTCTCCCACGCCTTGCCCGGCGAGGCATCAAAGTCACCATCATCACCACCCCTGCAATTTTCCAGGGAATCCATTCCAAGTCTCCAAAACCCCAGAAATCTCCATTTCATTGTCCCATTTCCTAGTTGAAGGACCATTGAAAGGGATAGAGAACACTGCTGATTTCCCTCGGAAGATCCGATTTCCCTTCATCCAGTTGGACTAAAAAGCTCAAAGAACCATTTAAGGAGATTCCTAGAGATATGTTCTGAGAGTGGCTGTCCTCCCATTGCTGTAATCTCCGACGTCTCCTCGGCTGACGCTGACTGTTGCGATTCTTTTGCGTTCCTTTAGGATTGTTAATGCACGGGTATGAGCGGATTATCTCAAGCATTACTGGTTAAAACAGGAATCCACATTGAACACGTTTTGATTATTGCCTTAGGATGTCATACATTCTTGTGATTTTCCGACCCCAAGCTCGTAAAGCAAAGTAGACTTCATGCACATGAAACGTGACCCTAGAGGGAGGAAATGTTCTCTTTTGATAGAGGAGATAACAGAGGCGGATTTGAACAGTTGGGGGTGATTGTGAATAGTTTGAAGAAATGGAAAGAGTAGCATATTCCTGCTTTGGAATCGCTCTATAAGGAAGCCAAAGCATGGTTCGTAGGACCTCTACTGCTGTCTGATCAAATCGATAATGAAGAAGAAGATGATGACGGGAATGAAGATTCTTGAGTCACTGCGGTTGGAACTCGGTGCTGGAGGGGCTGTCAATGGCGGTGCCGCTGCTGGCTTGGCCGACCGGAGCTGAGCAGCCGGTGAATTCGAAGATTGTTGCAGACTGGTTGGGAGCTGGAATTAAGGTTTTTGAAATGAGTGATGGGGTGGAAATCGTTGGGAGGGAGGTAATCTGTGAGAAAGTGAAAGAGTTGATGGTGGAGTAGAGGGAGGAAGGCTAGGAAAGGGCAATGGAAGTAAAGAGGATGGCATGGGAAGCCAGGAGACAGGTGGTTCTTCTGATAATGAAATGAATGAATGATAGTGTTTGGCTCTTAGAAGAAAGAGGCCTATATATAAAATGCATTTATGTTAGGGTTTGGTTGTTGGGAATGTAGTATGAAAGAAAAATAAAAAAATAATAATAATGTTCGAATGTCTAATAAAATATCCAAGAAAATCAAATATAAATAAAGTATGTTTCTGGAAAGCAGAGGATGAAAATAAAAATAACATGTCTGAACTTTAATTTTATTTTTACTTTCTTTCTTTTGTCTTTTCCTCTCTATTTTCTATCTATTATATTTTTACTTGTAGCCTTGATGTTTGTTTTACAGTATCTTGTTGGGAAATTTTATGGACTCTTCCCTCTATATTGGTATTGTCCATTTTGAGTCTAAGTCATCATAGTTTTGTTGTTGGGCTTCTCCCTTAAAACGTCTCATACCAATTGCATATTGTCCTTACTTAGAGACTCACAAGCCTTCCCATTCTTCACCGATGTAGGACTTTGGGTTCACACCCAACAATCCTCCCTCGAACAAAGTTCCACCAAGAATCCACCCACATGGTTAAGTTTGAACCGAGCTTTGATACCACTTCGTTAGAGTTTGGTTTGAATATTTCTTGGTATACATGAATACATATTCCGGAAAAAAACTGAACATAATCATGTGAATATTTCTTGATAAAAATACAATTTCAAATAATTATTCAGGTTTGTAACATACCTAACCAATTACATTGCCATGATGGATATGTTTTGAACCAAAAGAAGACAAGATGATGTTGGTCGGTTTTTTTTCGCAAATTTCAAGGAATGGTGTTTGAGTACAGGTATGAGATTTATATAGCCCATACTAACCACATATCTTAGGGACCATAACCACTAGTTTCCCATTTATTTATAAAACTGCTACAAGCCCATCAATTATAGATAAAATTTTATACTAGGCATCTACACATTCACCCATATTTACCGATTGCTATTTCCGAGAGCCCCAATTAGACTATATAATGGATCACTGAATTTGACTCACTTTGATGAATAGAGATTCCATGTGCACATATGAATCCAAACATAGAAAAATTGCTAATATTTATCATTTGGGTGTCAACATATATCAGTATATTATATTTTCTGATACACAACAGGAACATACATGACTTGGAATGCTATATTTGTCCTTATGTCTGTTTGATGGTTATTTAAGAATTGGTTTTTAACTTAAAAGTTCTAAGAATTTCGCGTTTGACAAGATTTAAGAAACATTTCTGAAAATATAAAAATTATTTTTAGGATTAGAAAAATCATTATTTATATCGTTTTTTGAAAGAAAGAAAAAACAATAGTGAGATGTTCTTTGTGTTCTCAAAACTGTTCTCTTTACATTATTATTCCTGCTTACTTATTTGTTTGAAAAGATTGTCTTTTAACAACTTGTGAGAACATTAGATTACAAAATCAAATATATTTCCTAAACAAATTATTAATAATTATAAGTCGTTAGTTTGTAAACTACTAGGGGTAAAGGGTTGGGATGGGATTATGGAAGTCTCCAAGTTCTAGTTCCAATAGTGACAGAAACGAAAAAAGAAAAAAAAAAGTAGTACCTCATAGTATGAATTCAGTCCACTTTTGATTTGTCATAAAGTTGTGCTTCCTATTTAGATTAGAACATGCAATTGGATTGAAACTGCTTTGTGTCCAAATTTGTATTGGTACCTTGTTTGTTTGTTTCTCCACTGGCTGCTTGGGCCTATCGCAGAGAATAGCTTAATGCTTCAAAAAGTAAGGCATGGGGAGGCGTAGGTCCCGAGTTCAGTCCTGCGAGTCAGCTTTTACTAAGCATTGTAAATCGAAGTGTTTAACCTGTGAAAAATAAAAAATCACCATCTAATAGTGTATGTAAAACCCGATAAAATTCAATTTTTCTGAGAAAGGGTAAAACAGTAATTCTAGTCAAAAATCCGAAATTTTTTTAGATCTTGGATGAAAAAACGGATTTCACCGTTGAATCGCCTTACGAAATCTAAATTACCACATCGAATTTCTGCCGACTCAGATACTTCGTAATTCACGCTTTCATGATAAGGATCTGGGTGACACATGGCATGATCATGATGCCATGTGGTACCCTTCATCGGAGTAATATACGAAAATCCATGGTGCAAGTGAAATACATAGCTCACATTTAGCCATATGTTACATGATGCAATAAATGTATCAAAGAAAAATAAGAGAATAAACATGGTGTTAACAAGTGGCAAGAGGGAAGGTGAGGGGAAGTTTACCCCACTTGATCTCTACGTGTGAGAGTGATCCAAAAGAGAAATGAGGAGAAAAGAGAAAACAAATGAGAAAGAAGAAAGAGATAAGAGAAAAGAAAATGGGAAATGAGAAATTGGAAAATAAATGAAAATGAGATAAAGATGGATCAAACAAGGGAAGAAAGGGGAGGAAACCTACACAGTAAACAATGTGGAGGGGAAAAAAAAAGGAAGAAAGTGTAGAGAGAGAGAGAGAGAGAGAGAGAGAGTAGGATTCATCTTCTCTCTGGTGATCTACTAGAGTTCCTGCCGCTGGCCACCTGACCGTGAAGTAAAGTCAATCCACGCGACGAGGGCTACACGTGGGTACCAAAACCTGGGAGTTCCGTCAAACTCCATAATGTAAAGAAATTTCCTACTTTAACTATTTCTAGCCTAAAGGTCATTTAATGGCATGCTGCCCGGGGCCGACTAGTTTCTATGTTTCGCCTCCCAACATTTCGGACCGAATATTGGAAAATTTTTGGAACTGCTTCTAAATAAATTCCGAATATGTTTGAAGGTTTGGTTTTGATCCCGAGATTGATGTTTTCGGGTTTAGTGTAAATCTCGATGTTCTCTTAAGCAGGACAATGGAATCCAAGCATGGTTCAAAACAAAGGAAAGTGGACCGTGGTGGTGCCCCTCTCGTTTTTATGGGTCCTAGATCGACTACTTTGTGGCGTGTTATTCCTCGATGTAATAACATGCCAAGTAGAAAATATTCGCCCTGATATACTATTTTCATGGATTTAAAATTATATGTAGAAAATATATTTATCCATGTTTGTTAAATGTTGCATGTAGCTTATTGTACGTAGATGACATCGCATAAACTCCAAGATATCGCGATTTCATATGCATGGTCACATCGCATCGGGTTAGTGTGGGTGCATGGTATTGTTATTCACCATTCTCGTGAACAAGTGGTGAGTTGTGGACTACGCCCAAAAATCGATTCACGAGTGTATGACATAATTATAAATATAAATCATGTGTGTCCGGGAAGGAAGCAGTCAGTAGATCCCCCATGGGTGAAAGACCCTAATCAATTGCTGGGTTAGACATGATCACCATCACAGTAAAGTCCGAAAAATGTCTACATGCAGATGACTGATCTTGCGGTGAAACCCCAAAAAAGTTGTGGCCCAAAACTAACACACGGGATTTACGAAATTAAAAATTAGAGGGTTTTCCAATGGTTGAAGTCTTTGGATGAAACACCAATGATAGTTTTTCCACACTTGGAGTGTAGGTGCGAGTGAGTTGGCTGTGACTCGGGTTGTGAGCATGAGGAGTCACATCTCATGCATGACACATAACATTCCATATAGGATTACATTATTTATGTAGAATGTGATTGGATGTTTACATATTGCCATTACATGTGCATTTTAGGTGGGGAGTAGCCCTTGTAGGAAAATTTTCTACTAGGCATTACTCACCCCGTTTTGGGGAAATATTTTCGTGCAATTAGAGGTTATCAGGGAGCTCAAACCATCCTGGGTGAGTGCTTCAGTTAGAAAAGGCTCTATCAGGCCTAAATAATATATTTGTAACGTTATGGGTTGAATACATAGTTTTTTCTATGTAAATAATGAATCTTGTAATAGAAATTTAGTTTTGGGATTGTTCCAAAGGCAAGCAGCACATTTTCTGAACCTTGTATTGTCTCAGAGCACTTATAGAGACAATTGGTGTGGAGGAATTGAAAAAAAAAAAAATAACCCTCGCAAATATGGGCGTCATAGCTTGATATTGGAGCTTAGGTAAACGATTTTTCTAGGGAACTCGAATGTGGGTATCTACAAGTAATTCCTTAAATAAGCACAGGTTGGTAACAGAATTTAGGTATACGAATACCTTGGGTCTAGATCATACATTGTTGTGTGTTGCTTGTTTTGTGCTTAACATGATGTGTGATATGTGTGGTGATTTGTGTGAATAATATACATGGTGGATTGTATATGGAACACTCGGGTTAGAAAACATAACCTTTGGGGTTCAGAAAACAAAATGAACGTGATAGTTCGGGAACTGATGTGTAATAGTGTTTAGCATTATGCACCACTAAGGAAAAGGGATGAACGATGTAGTTCATGATGTTAAAGTCTATTAGTGGTTTGCATGTGCACTACTAGTTAGACTGAGATGCACTACTAGTTAGACTGAGATAGAAATTTGAGAACTCTATCATATTTGACATGTAGATGGCTGGGTAGAGGAAGAGGACGCCAAGGTGGTAGCGAGTAAAAACCCACGACCATCGACTTTGACTAAATGCACTCCATGAGGTTGTTGTTGTTACGATCAAGTACCCTTATGGAGGCAGTGTGGTTGCCGCCACCTTCCACAAGCCGGTGCAATCGGGAAACAAGGGGGTTCAAGTAACCTCCAGTTGCCCGAGGCACATGATCCTTAGCCCTCATTGGAAGAGAGAACTTGATGGGTGGTGCCACAGTTCGACTAGTTAGAAAGGATACGGGCGCTGAAGGCTAAGAGGAAGGAGAAACCAATCTTTCTAAATCTAGGAATAAGCAAAGACTGCTTCATACGGATTTGTGGATTCGCGCCACGACTATCAGGGCCAAGGCCGAGTCGGGGCTTCTAGCCAGACGGGGCAGATGACATGCTACCATTGCCACAAGCCTGGGCACATGAGACGAGATTGTCCATAGAGGTAGGGATCTCAAAACTATGGGACATCACAGCCCACAATCACGGACACGCGCGAACGATTTTTCCCCCTCCTTAGCCCAAAGATGGGTCAGGGAACCCATGTCATCCCAAGGTGTCGCGACAAGCACCTACTATTTTGCATGGGCCACAGCCATGGGATGTGGCATGGTCTGGTCGAGGCCATAGACCCCCAGCCAACACCCGTGGGCATGTCTACGATGTGGTACCACGATTGAGGTCATAGACGGCCTATATACAAGGTAAGACTGAATCTCCTCTCAAACTTCTGGCTAAAAGTGTTTTTAAATCTGAGTGCATCGTTTTCATGTTTATTGCTACATAATGTAAGAAAAGATTGGGCTTAGATGTTGGAACCTTGGAAAAGCCGTTGTATATGAACTCTCCTCTAGGAACTAGGGTGAGTGTTGATAAGATATGTCGGGATTGTGAGTTAGAGATCTCGTGTGGATTCTAATTACCTATGGACCTTCGTGTGAAGACATATCGAATTTTGATGTCATTCGCATGATTGGTCAGACTAAGACACCGGTCGTAATTGATTGTGATAGTAAGAGGATTACTGCCTACACACGGGACGATATCTGTGTGACTTTTTAAGGGGAGAAGCATGATGCTTTGCCCCAAACCGTGCATGACTCCAGGTGGAGTGTACAGTTGATGGGTTGGCTAGCAAGCCTTACCATAGAGGACGAGGCAAGACGGATTTGAGTCTACCTCGGGTGGTTTGTGAGTATGAGGACATTTCTCCGGACTAGCTACCGGGATTATCTCCGCACAAGGATGTGGACCTTGTCATTGAGTTACACCCTGGTACGTCGCCCATTTCTATGACTCCTCATAGGATGGCACCGGTTGAGTTGTAGGAACTCAAGGTCCAACTGCAAGAATTGGTTAACAAGGGTTTTATTAGATTGAGCACTTCACCATGGGGCGCTCCGATTTTGTTTGCTAAGAAAGAGGACAAGACTCTTCGACTGTGCATTAACTACCGACAGTTGAACACGGTTACAATCAAGAATCTAGATCCCTACCGAGATTACAACTTGTTTGACCGCTTGAGAGGGGCGTGAGTTTACCTTAAGATAGATCTTCGCACCTGCTATCATCGCTTGAGAGTTAGAGGGTGATATCCTAAGATAGCTGCTAGGGATTCGAGCATGGCATTTCGAGTTCACAATGATGCCTTTCGGGTTAACGAATGCGCCAGCGGCATTCATGGATCTCATGCATAGGGTATTCCAACCCTATTTAGATCAGTTTGTTGTGGTCTTTGTTAACAACATTTTTGATCTACTCCCGCCTAAGGAGGAGCATGAGGATGATTTTGTGGATTGTCTTCAGCACTCAGGACCATCGCTGGTATGCCGGTCTCGCAAGTCTCGAGTTTTGGCTGTTTTGAGGTGAGATTCGGGACACGCCGTGGCCTGGCCCACAGTGTCGTTGGACTCGGAAGGTGAGGTTGTTGCGAGTTATGAGAGCTCAAGTCAGCCTCTAGATACTCGAGCGTGAGTACGCTTGTTTCATCTATTGGTGCTACCACTGAGCTTATCAAGTGTCCATGAGGTGTTCCACATCTCCATGCTACGGAAGTATACTCCAGATCCAGCTCATGTAGTGGATTGGGGAGAGATTAATGTTGACACAGATGGGACCTGAGGAGGGACCAGTGCACATCATGGATAGCCGGGATCAGGTTTTGCTACGCAAGACCGTAAGGCTAGTGAAAGTGTTGTGGCAACACAGAGGAGTAGAGGAAGCAACGTGGGAGCGCGAGGACACGATGCGGGCCACCAATCCCTTCTTGTTTAGGGATGAAGGTATGTGGTTTAGTCATTTAATACTTAAATGGCTAGTTTACATGCATGAGATTGTGCTACACAGATATGCATGTGAGTTGATGGGATTGTGTGGAATTTCGGGACGAAATTCTTTTAAGGGGGGAAGAATGTAAAACCCGAGAAAATTCAATTTTTTTGAGAAAGGGTAAAACGGTAATTCTGGTCAAAAATCCTAAATTTTTCTAAATCTCCGATGATGAAACGGATTTCACCGTTGAAATCGTCTTTTGAAATCTAATACCAGCACTGAATTGCATACCAATTTCACATTTTTCGGCACATGCGTTAAGTGACACGTGGTACGATCATATGATGCCACAGGGTACCCTGAATGGAGGACACATGGAAAAAGCCATGTGGTGCAGTGAAATACATCGCTTCACATTTAGCCATATGTTACATGATGCAATAAATAGAATAAAGAATAATAAAGGAAAATAAGAGAATAAACATGGTGTTGACAAGTGGTAGGAGGGAAGGTGAGGGGATGTTCCCCCCACTTGATCTCTACGTGTGAGAGTGATCCAAAAGAGAAAACGAAAGAGAAAGAAGAAAGAGATAAGAGAAGAGAAAATGGGAAAGGAGAAATTGGAAAAGAAATGAAAATGCGATAAAGATGGAACAAACATGGGAAGAAAGGGGAGGAAACCGACAGTAAGGGGGTGAGCGTGAGGAAAAAAAAAGAAAGTGTAGAGAGAAAGAGAGATTCTATCTTCTCTCTAAGATCTACCGAAGCCTGGGGCCATTAGTTTTCAATGCAATCGTAAGTGAAAGCTCTGCGGCACGCAACGAGGGCTAATCTGGAGTTCCATCAAACTCCGTAATGTAAGGAAATTTCCTACTTTAACTATTTTTAGCCTAAAGGTCATTTAATGGCATAGGCTGTCTTTGGGGGCCGAATTAGGCCGGTGTTTCAATCCCAACATTTTGGGACTGGTTTCGAACAGTCCGGGATGTGTTTGAAGGTTTGGTTTTGATCCCGGGATTGATGTTCTCTGGTTTAGTGTAAATCTTGATGTTCTCAGTTTCAGGACAATGGGAACCAAGCATGGTTCAAAACAAGGTGAAAGGCTATGTGGGTGCCCTTTTATGGGTCGAGATTAGACCATTTTGTGTGTTATTGCTTGATAGAGATAACATGCGTGAGTGTGAAAATATTTCATCGATATCACATTTCATGGATGTAGATATATCTTAGAAAATATATTTATCCATGTTTGTTAAATGTTGCAGCATGGCGTGACAGCCGCATGAAATGACATGTTGCATTTCATATCTTGCACAGTCACATCAGCGTCAGTCGGGTGTGTGGGTGCATGCGTCTTACCTTATTATCATTCTTGGTGAGCAGTGGTGAGCAAGAAAATGGAATTTCTGCAGTGAAATTGAGGCTGAGTGTCATTGTAATTATAAATATAAATCGTGTGGCATGTTTGGTGAGCGAGTTGGGAGTGTGATCCTTTTACCCCCTTTAAGGGTGTGAAGACCCAAATCAATTGCGGTTAGACATGATCATCGTCGGTCTGAAAATCTGTAAATGTCGGAAGCGTCTGACGATCCACCAGTGAAACCTAAAAAGTCGTAGCGTAACAAACACCTGAGATTTCTTAAATTAAAATTAGAGGGTTTTCCAATGGTTGAAGTCTTTGGGTGAAACACCAATGATAGTTTTTCCATACTTGGAGTGTAGGTGCGAGGGAGTCGGTCGAGACTCAGGTTGTGAGCATAAGGAGTCACATATCATGACACGTAACATTCCATATAGGATTACATTATTTGGAATGCGATTGGATGTTTATATTGCCATTACATGTGCATTTTAGGTGGGGAGTAGCCACTTGTGGAAGAATTTTATACTTATGCATTGCTACTTGGATTTTGAAATATTTTTAGTCTTGAGGTACATTAAAGACGAGTGGTCGGGAGTTTCGTTGTGAAAATGAAATGGGATTGTGTGGCCTAGTCGATTATATTTTGTAACATTAAGTTGAATACGGTTTTCTATATATAAATAATGGATGTAATAGAAATTTACTTTTGGATTGATTCCATGTGAGTGTTAACTTTTTAGGAACCTTGTATTAATACGTATAAATTTTGAAGACAATTGGTGTGGAGGAATTGAAAAAAAAAAATGACCCACGAATTTTGGGCGTCACGAGTGTAAAACTCTTTACCGAGAACAATCTTTGTAATGAAGCCCGATAAATACATCAAATCTGTAACATTTATTGTAACTAGAACATTGAAGTACATCAAACCAGTGAGTCACGCTATTTGTTTAGCAAGCAGGCGAAATGGCAGTTTGAAATTTAGATTATTCGGAGACTGGGTTGGAGAGCTGGGTGGAGTTCTTAAAAATAGGTGATGGGGTGTCGTTGGAGGGAGGTGATCGCCAGAAAGTGAAAGAGTTGATGGTTGCTGGGAGGGGAGGAAGGCTAGAGGAAAGGGCATGGAGGTGAAAGAGAATGGCATGAAGCTATGGAAAGGAGTGGTTCTTCTAATAGGAAGTGAATTAAATGATAAAGTGTTTGGCTCTTAGAAGAAAGGAGGGTAAATAGATGCAATTTATTTTTATTTGTTTGAGATATATATATTAATTTATTTATGTTGTGTTTTGGTTGCGGGAATGTAATAAGGAAGGAGGAAGTGAATGAGAAGTGACAAATGCCTTTTATTATAAATTTGAAAATAACATTTACACTATCATATGTCTTTATGTGAAAATTAGATAAATCTTTAGTGTTTTAAGCTTGAATTTACTAAATAATGACATGAAAAATTTAATAACCTTATTATCTCAAATGGCTTTAAAGTGAATGAAAGTAACAAATGCATTTATTACAAATCTGAAAATAACATTTGCACTATCATATGTCTTTATGTGGATAACTTGCTTATTTTTGTTCAAATATTCATGTTGTGAATAATGTGAAATCTTTGTTGTGTGCTAACTTTGATATGAATGACCTTGGAGAAGCTAAAGTAATCCTTGGTATTAAAATTACTAGATTTGAAAAGGGAATTTCTTTGGATCAATCTCACTACATTGAGAAGTTTTTAAAGAAATATAATTACTTTAATAGTGAACCGGCATGTACTCCCTATAGTCATATGCGCCAAAGTTGTTCAAGAACACTGGTGACAATGTTAGGCAACCTGAGTATGTGAACATCATTGGAAAATTACGATATGTTACAGATTGCACTAGGCTCGATATAGCTTATGTTGTGGGATTACTATGTAGATTTACTGGCAGACTTAGTGATGAGCATTGGCATGCTATTGAGAGAGTCATGAGGTATCTGAAAAGAACCATGAACCTTGGATTACATTATCAGAAGTTTCATGTTGTCTGGAAAGGATTGCAGCGGCGTTGATTAGATTTTCACTTCGGATGACTCAAGCAACTAGTGGCTATATATTTAGCATAGTTGGTGGAGTCGTTTCATGGAAATCTAAGAAACATACTATTCTAGCGAGCTCGATCTCGATGGAGGCTAATTGATTGCATTAGCTTGGCTGGCGAGTAAGGTTGGCTAAAAACTTCTTTATCATATACTATCTTATGGGAAAGACCGATTACGGTAGTCTTGATGCATTGCGATAGTACCGCAGCTATTGCAAAAGTTCAAAACCGATATTACAATGGAAAGAGGCGATAAATACGTCGCAAACATACCATTATAAATTTGCTTTCTTGGAAATTGAAAAAGTAAGATCATGTCGTTACGATAACCTAGATCTTTTGATGAAGAGTTGGCTAGAGAAAAGGTTTACAAAACCTCGAAAGGCATGAGCCTAAAGCCCTTAGAACTATGCGTCACTTATGATGGAAACCCAACCTAAAGACTCATGATCCCAAGAATTAGGTTCAGTGGGTAATAACAAGTCATAAAGTGACATGGAGAGAATCATGCAATTAAAAAAAAAAAAAAAGAGTTCCATCCTACTACCATTATGGAGAGAATTAGGTTCAATGGGTAATAACAAGTCATAAAGTGACATGGAGATAATCATGCAATTAAAAAAAATGTTCCATCCTACTACCATTATGGAAGGTAGGTTTCCAGCCTAAAGACTAAAAATCCCAGAATTAGAGTTCAATGGGTAATAACAAGTCATAAATGACATGGAGGACCATGCGTTAAAAAAAAAAAGTTTCATCCTACCACCACGTATGGAAGGCATGATATCCTGAAGCGATGATTGAAGGATGAGTTATTAACTCTTAATGAGATCTATACTCAATGTGGAGTGGAGTACCTAGTTACAGAAGTACTCTTGATGGACTCACCTATGTGAATGTGGAAGTGAGACCACTTCCTACAAATTTTTAGGCAAATTTTTTAGAGCATTCACTATACTGGGATATTCGTGCATGGTCGTAAAGCACAGGCTTTCGAACTACACCTTAGTAGGAGTGTGTGTGAGATGTTGTTAGAGATAGAGTTGAAAATTACAAGTTACTTTAGTATAATCTGAAGCATCTTCACTATGTGATGGTTCAAGTTGAAAAACACTTTTTACTTATGCACAATCTTATATTATATTGCTCGATGACAAGGGTATTTTAAAAATCAGTGAAGGATTGTTTGGAATATTTAATTTTAAAAGAATGTGGTGGGAGTATTATAATTTTTAAATAAATTTAAACTACTTTATTTTATTTTTGCGGTAAACAAAGAGACCCTTTTCTAATATTGAAGGAGTCTTCCCTACGTTTAGTTTCACTCCTCCACTATACCAAATTTTTTCTTTCCGTTAGGCTCTTTACAGTTATTTTTGAAAAGCATAAGCAAAGGCAATGATCATTAGTTTGAGGCACAAAAAACTTACTCCCTTCTCAAATCTGTAGCACCTGTTAGACTACTTGCTATTACTTACATAAACCACAAAACGTCTTAAAAAACGACTTAGTCCACAACTCAACCAAAAATTTTGGTAACATCGATTTTTTTTTTTTAGTTTTGCTCCACACATTACATATATATAAATTTTAGTTTTTAATTTTTTAATTAAATATTTAGGAAATTAGTAAATTAGTTTTAACTTCCTAGGTAGAAGAGATTATACATATATATATACAAAAACAGACTGCGAGAAACATCATTTAACTTAAAATTCCACTTTTATACGGAAAATACTTCCACCACAACTCAATATAACTTTTTTTTTAAATAACTCAATATAACTTATACCATTAAAAATTCAACAAATTATCAAAATTTTAAAGAAATTTTTTTTGAAAGTTAAATAGTTTAGTTACTATGTAATAAATTGTTCTGGCACTTTTTGGTTATATAAACAAAAAAAGAAACTACAAGTGTCTCCATGTATAGTTTGGTTATTAAATTTACTAATTCACCATTTTCTTTTAAGGTGATTTGATTAAAAAACCTTTGAAAAATTTTGAAAAATCCCTTTTCAATAAATTTTAACATTATTTTGAAAAAAATTATTCATTATTTTCTTGTAAATAATATTTTCTTTTGAAGACCACAACGAAATGATAAATACGTTTTATCCACAATAAGTCATTTTTTTTAAGAAAAAAAAACATGAAAATTGTTAGATTTACAAAATTAGACTTATTTGAGATTTTCAACCAAATATATCTTATCGAAATAAAAAAGGAAAATTGTGCTCATGACCAGGCAAAGGCCCATCACTGGGTCCAAAAATTCACTTGAACTGGAGAGCCGAGCCAGATGGGCTAGCGGACGAAGGCTGCGATTTTATGGGTTTGGGGTGGGTCTTAGCTGAATTATGGATTCCACAACCCAAGGACGGTGGTTGAAAGATTGATTAATTTTACAGTCACGTTTGGTTTGATTCTGGTACTCTTCTTTCTCCTTCTTTTGGTGTGTTTGGTAAGAAAGAAAAATCAAGATTCTGGTTTCTTCACATATCCGACAATACAATTGACAGCATTTAGCTTAACTTCATTTCCAATATGTTCCAAGCTTTCCGGCCATGGCTGATGCAGATAGCTTTCAGAATCTGGTAGCTGCAAGGACGCTGCTGAGAACAAGCCTGGAGAAATCAATAACCGTAGCTTCCGCCCTCAAGAAAACCGGACCCAGCTCGGAACTCCATGGCTACCTCTTAGCCATTAAAAGGCTGGAGTGGAGGAGGCCTTAGGGTTTCTGGCGGAGAGAATTATTGGGTTGGCGATAAGATGGCTGGAGAATGTGGTTCAATTCTTGAAAGATAAAGACAAAGATAACTCGTCGTCGTACTTAGATGATCACCGGTATCTCTCCGATGTGATTAAGTGTACGAAGGTCCCAGAGCATCGCCCGTCTTCATGGAAGCGAAATTAAGGCCGTCTTGCAGGAACATAATCTTCCTCTTCCATCGTTACTTCCCAATTCTCATTGTTGTTCCAGAAGTTGCAGGCGTTATCGAGAGGTTCTACTTATATCAGTGTTCCTAAGTTCAAACGTTAGAGAATGTTTAGAACCTCTCGGTTTGGACTACCTCGAGATGTCTGTGTTCCAGTTTGACAATCTGCAGGAGACTGATAGTTGTATAATCTGCAGGATTTGACGTACTACATGAATAATCTGCTGGAGATCGAGTTTGAGCTCTGTGATGAAGTATTCAAGAACAATGGATCGAATGTTTCGGTTGATTGTTTTGTGAGGATCCTCCCCAAATATATAACATTTAGGATGTATTGGGTTCTCAGAAAATTGTGGCGAAGAAAAAAAAAAAACTATATTTCCTGTTTTCTTTTTTTCTACATTCTCCCTCAGATTTTTATGGAACCAAACTGGCCTTAGTATTCTACAACATATATATAATAAGCCCATACTTTTGAGCACAAGTAATTATATTTTTTTTTTGAAAAATGAAATACATAGAGAACAAATAGCATCATTGGGTAACCTCAAAGCAATCTTGATTTTAGAATAGATGAAACATGAATGCTGAGAGCTAAAGGAGAGAGGAAGACTTGGGAGGAATTTTTTTTTAAACTGGATAATTTATTGATTTAAGTTAGTAATACAATCGATAAAAATACTTAATCAAAATGATGGGTTCGAAGATTCTGCGTGATAATAAAAATACTTTGGAATACTAATATTTTAGATCTGCGACATACTAACTAACATGGATTTAAGATATGAAAACTAAGGTCGAGGTACATCATTGAGCTAACGTGAAAACCAAGGAAGAGAAGTCAACCATCGTCGACAACACAATTGCCTTCTGTGAGTGGGCTCATTATCTTTGCAACAAATTCACGACAAAAACACAAAAAAATATAACCGGTTGTGGAATAAACCACTCTGTGGAAAAATCAAATTTGAGAATAACGATGAAATTTGTGATTTCGGGTCATGAATGACAAAATCCATCCCTCTAACCACTAAGGCATGAGATAGAAGAGAATAGAGGAGGAAGATGAGGACTTTCCAAGAAGGAAAAAAGTTTGGGGATTTAGACATACAAGATTGGCAAGAAAATATAAAAGGTTGGGTGTATTGTCCTTAGTATTCCCAACTGATAACAAATTGATAAGACAAGTCAATGAAAAACATGAAAATTTATTATTAGATTAAAAGCCACATTTCAAACCCATTATTAATGGGAAAGGATCATTCTAATACAAATTGGTTAGAGAGAATTTTGGTAGGATTTCAAGAGTTTAGGATAATGACATTGAAACTTGACATTTGATGCTATCTTGATAAAGTCTTAGATTGGTCAAAACTTCAAAATCTTATCAAATCAAATGGACATCAAAATCGTCTGACATATGAAAATTGAAATGGAGTTTGTGAAATCTAAAGTAAATTATTCAAAGAATAGCCTTATTAGTTTTCACTAATTATTTTAAGCTTTATATTTTAATTGGTTTTGTGGCACTTGGCAGGGGATACGTTGACCAAAATCATTTGCAAAATACTACTAGGCCATTGCTCACCTAAGCCTCGTCACCGGCGTGTACAGTACTTGTGGATACCAAGTTTTCAGCACCGCGTCCAGTCGTCACTTTCGCTGGGGCCCATTCATCCATGTTGGGATTGAAAGTATGCGAATATTACATAAAACAATCCATAAGAGTTAGATCCGATTCTCTTACCATTATTGCATACCAAACTATATTGACAATAGTCGAAACATAATTTAGTTATGATTTTTTATCACAAATAAATTAACAGAACTAGTTTGCGCCTAGAACTTTTACAAAGGATTTATCAAGGCCACATGTTGGCCTTCTTCACAATCAAGCCTCAATTGAGTGCGAGTCCACCGGTGTACACCGTGCCTTTTAAATGTTTTCCCATAAAGGGTGAGCCACTCTAGTAGAGGAATACCTCCTACGAGGATATTCCCCACCTAAGTGCACATGCAATGTTCACTAAGTGACATTTGATTATTCAATAAGAACATGTCAATTCTAATGAATCTACATGCCATGCCATGAAAATGAGATGAGACTCAATCATGTACCATGCCGCAAATCCCCTTCGCCGACTTTCATCACATTTGAGTCCCTGACTCCATTATAATGCTAACCCATGCGTGATAAATGATCATTCTAGATGACATCGATGATCATTTTACAAAACAAATTTATTTGTTTTCAAACCAAAACTTTTGGATGATACACCTCAATGATCATTTACTTATTTAAAATCATGTGCCTTTTAAGGAGCGAATTTTGGTGTTACACCACGGGCTTATGAAACCCTAGATACTTTTATGGCCTTTCATCGTTAGGAATTTATGTCACCATAATTATGGATCTTTCACACGAGGGGATCTATCCTTTGCTTGCTATTACTCGACATATTTTCTTTTACCATTTAGTTCAGCAGGTGAGACTCTGTTGGACGTTGTCCCATTTAGTAAACCCACCCAGTCAAACACCAAGCCTTGATGTCGATTCATCAACCACCACTCACTCCATTTAATGCGATGTCCACGTCATGTCTGTCTGATATGTCATTTCATGTATATCATGTCACATGCATAATAGATGCCATAGACTGACATGATCCACACGCTCCTGCAGTTGTCATCGACAATTACATCACATATGACTTCCGCCATCATTTCATTCATGTCGATATATCATCTTCTGACATATATCGACATTCGCATGCAATATGTCATTCTATGTTCAATGATGACACACACATAATCAAGCCAATTCATCACATGTCAATACATTGGAGACTCACATTGACATCCAAACAGGCCACTACATTGTCAAGTAGTGACACACTCACAATCAAGCTATATCATGGCCATATGCACATATAAACTCATTACATGTCAATACACATATTGACATCGAGTATATCACTCTTAATTGACAATGACACTCTCAATCAAGTCATACAATGGCCCTGACGAAACCACAAAAATCTGTAGAGCCTGAAATCGACCCCAAACGAGGCCATAGCAGACGATGTGATCCGGCCATTTGTTAAGACTACATTATGATATACCTGAACTTGCCACTGTGCAGACTAACTAGAATCCCCATTAGCGGTGCCAAGAAACTTTTAATTAAGACCAATTGTGTATAGATCAAGAATTTAAGACCTTTGTCACGGAGGGACTGTTGCCCTAAATCCGGTAAGGCGCCCAGCTTTGTTAAAACCAAATAACAATTGTATGCTTATAAGAAGAATTCATTTGTCATTGAACTCATTTAAAGATTTAGTTTGGTCTTAAAGCTAGGGTGCCTGCCAGTCGTACAAAGTATTAAAGTGGATCTATAAGTCAGGATATTGTTCGATGCAGAGATTGAAAAGAATTTAAACCCGACTACCCAAACTACTCAAGTTCTATACTATTTGAACTTCCATTTAGTAGATTTGTAACCTATAAAAATTTTAATAGCTAGAATCCTACATTTAAAATAAGGGAAAAAAAAATTAAATTTTAAATATAAACTATTTGAACAGTTATTGTTGGGAAGTAAACAGGATTTAAATAATGTGAAATTGTCAATTCTTGCATCACCCAATCTCGTTACATTTTCCCTTGAGTTGGAATAAGATTTGTCGAAGCGGTGGTATAGTTTGTAGTTCCTCCTCCCAACCATATTTTTCAGCGAGTAGAGGTTCATGTTCATTTAAAACATGATTCTAATCGATTGCTTGTATTAGAATTCCTCTATAAGGTCTAGATTTTTTTTTTTCAATACTTCCTTACCAATTTCTTGTAGTGCGGATTTCTTGCTTGAGACAAGGCAATTTGCAAGATTGTCTAAAAATAGATGGTATGCCATCCTTAAAATGCGAGAAAGGTTTTCCCTCTCCTTGATTAGATCGGTGTGCGGGTTAAGATCATTCCTCCGAGACAATGCGAGATCTCTAATGATTAAATTGATATATCCACACCGACCCTTCTCAAACCATGAAGCAAAATTATAGGGATTTATCGAAGTAACCTTCGACTCATTAGTTCATCAATATTAGTTTGCTGCCTCAGTAACTAATCATGCTCTCGGAGATCCTCCATCTCTATGTCCTTTCAGGGCCTCACGAAACGAGAACTTGAGACAATAGTCCTTTCTATTCAGGTATAAGCTACTAAAATTGGGAACAATTAATATCAAGAACAACACCATTCAATTAAATTCAACATTCAACTCATGAAATTTTATTCTCATTGTCTGCGAAAAGACCATAACCTGAACATGGATCTTTCAGCGGAGGTGTGTGCGGCGGATTAAGGTGGCCTGCTTCAAAAATGCGATCAAAATTCCACTATACATGCGATCAGCTAAGAAATGATTTCCGACATGCGAGTTCATTGAATTCAAGCGATAATCATAGCCCGATTTTCAACATTAAATTTCAACTTCAAAACTTCTGAACAATTTACTATTTCAGATCCAGTAAACGAATCAAAATCCCACGCTAAAGCTAATCTACGAAGAAAAGAAAAATAAGAAAAAGAAAAGATAAAAGAAAAAGAAAAATATAATACAAAAGAGTCTTGACTGCCCATGTACTCCTGAACGATTAGTTCGTTCTTTGACTAATATGCCTCGCTTTCAACGTAGTTTCTATTTATGAGGTACAAAGTTTGGGCCACCCAAAATTGAGGCTATGTGAATCCCTAAGCATTTTGGCCCAAATTTTCCTTCTCTGTCGTGACCTAGAGAGATTGTGTCCACGATAGAGTTTTGTATTTTGTTGCGAGGTCCCTTGCTACGGGTATGCGTCGTGCGTCTGGCTTGAATATCTTATGCTCCTTCTTGCTTCGGTTGGCGACATCGTGTTGTTGTACGACGAGTCTTTCGCTTTTCGGCATGAAACTACGTGAACGTATTTTATGCATTCTCGAATGGTTATGTCGTAACATTGATAATCGATGTCGCTGACACAATTTCAATGCGGCCTGCGCGAGTTAAATTATCGCGACGAGTTTTCATGTGTGATGGCATCTACATTCGGTATGTTGTAGCTGCTATCTTATATTTTACGCATTTTAAATCGCGACCAAAGTCTATTCGCGATAGAGGCTTGTTATAGCAATAAAACCTTGACTTCTTGTTGCAGCTTTGTTCTGATGTTGTGACATGACTTCTTTGTGTTGTCAATATTTACTGTTGCGATAAGACTCTTTTGTGTTCAGCTTACTCGTTATGTCACGACCCAGTTTGTTATGTCGCGACAACACTTCTTTGCATTGTGTTGAAATCTTTGTCGCGACATATAAAGAGTGCGCCATTTACCTGCGTTCTCTGTTCGACTCGTTTATGTGCGACATTAATATCCATGTGCGACATAGACTTTTATCTCCTCATTAAAGTATGTTGCAGCGTTAGGTTCCTTAGTTGCGACCAGGAACCATTCAACAAGTGGCGTCGGTTGTCGCGACATAGATTTTGTTATGCATTGAGTAAACTTTTTATTTCGATTGCTCTCTTACGTCTCAACCGGCTCCCTCCGCTATTACGAGGCGGTGTCACCACGGAATGGGTGCAATTGGAATGAAGATTCTACCTTCTGGTTTTTCATTATGCCATGACATAGCGGTCTTTGTCTTGTTTGAAAGCCTTCCCATTTCCTTTCCACGACTCTTTGTCTTTTGTCGGCGACATGGCTCATCTGCCAATTTCTAGATCTTGTGTTGTGACACGTAAAATGTGTTGCGACACTGGTTTCTAACCATTTGCCTCGTTTGTCGCGACCCGAGGAAAGTTTGTCGCGAGGAGCTGCTGCAATTCTTGTTTTTCTTGCTTTCTTCTTTGATCTCTTGCTACAATTAACTCTTGCAAAACACTAAGTTTGTAAATAATCCATAATTTGGCATTAAAATAGTTTTGAAAACACTAAAAACAAGTCAGAAAAATGGATTAAAAATAGATGAGTTTAGGACTCGCATCGCTCGCTTAAGCGAAACCTCATAGCAGGCGAGTGGTCGCTAAGGTGAGAAGCTTGAGCTCGCCTAGGCGAACATACCCTCACCTAAGCAAACCCCTTCTCCTAGGCGAAGAACCAATCTTCCCTAAGAAGATTCCCATAAGAAACATTGAGAAAAACCTGAAAATCCAATTTTTTTCTTAGCGAAACCGGTCAGTGCGCGGCCTCTTTTCCTAGCCGAAGATGGAAAATAAATAAGTATGAAAGAATTCCCTCCCTGCTTGGAGCATAGACACATGGGTAGGAAGCTTCCACAAGCAAAACTTCGATCTCCACGAATTCTCCTTTCATGTCCTTAGTGAAATCCTTCTTTCTAGAATTTCCACGCACCCCTGTTGATCTGATGAACTTTTGTTCTTGGCACGACAAAAACCGACCAACAAAACTCTGTAGATCTTGGAAGGAATGGTTCTCCTCTTCCTTTCTTCTCTCACACTCTCTTGGTCAAACCAAGAAAATGGGCTCTTTTGCCCCTAATTCCCCTTTTGTCCCAACAAGTTTAAGTTAGATGCCTTAATACGTCGGTGCCATATGTGTACCACGTGTCACCCTTATTCGGTCGGATGTTGGCGAGAAGCTGCTCATTAAGTCTCAATTCAAATTCAAATCATATCCCATGAACTTAACTGATCATTCATTCGAGATTTTTAAGTAAACAATATCGTCCACAGGGTGTAGACACCCATCACCATCAAGCGTGAACATCCATTGGTCTCGAATCGAGATGAGTCGATGCGGGTAACTGGGCTAGAGCGAATCCAACGACAAGCTTCGTTTCGTATTCAAGATCTAAAAATTTCAATTTTTCAACGTACTACTCAGACAATTCTTGTTTTGCCATTTTAAGAAAAATTCAATTTTTATAGAGTTTTTCAGTTTTCTAAATCACAAAGATTCCCACACACGATCTCATGCATATCAGCAGTCATTTCATCTCGATGACTAAAAGCGTCACCTTCTTCCTTAAACAAGAAGGGATAGTTGGCACGCATGGTGTCCTCGCGTTCCCATGTTGCCTCCTCTATTTCACAGTGCTGCCACAACACCTTCACTAGCCTCACAATCTTGCTTCGCAAAACCTGATCCCAGCTATCCATGATATGCACAAGTCCCTCCTCGAAGGTTCCATCTATATCAACAATAAGCTCTCCCCAATCCAAAATACGAGTCTGATTCGGTGTACTTCGAGCATGGAGACATGAATACCACATGAACACTGGAGCAAACTTGGCGGTAAATCCAACTCGGTATGTAACCTACCTATCCTCTCGAGCACTTCAAGGGCCCAATATACCTGCTGATAGCCTTCCCGCTGCCAAACCCGACCACCTCTTAGGCATCACCTTCAAGAAGACATGATCACCCACCTCAACCTAAAGGTCACCACGGCTGTAGAGATCTTTCCGTCGACTGAAAGCCGTGAGAAGACGCTTCCATATCAAATCCACCTTCTCAGAGGTGTCTCTAACCAACTCGACCCGTGCGGTTCTTCTCCACCGTTTAAACAAAACCCGAGATCGACATAGCCTCCCATATATAATGTCTTATAGGTGTCATTTGTATGCTCTCCCGATAATAATTGTCAGAAAGGACCTACTCAAGGGTAAATGTTCTTCCATCTACCCTTGAGATCCAACGATGCCTCGCAAAGTACATCCTCTAATGTCTGGATTGTCCTCTATGACTGATTGTCCGTTTAAGGATGAAAAGTTGTGCTCATCATCAACCATGTCCCTATGGCTCGCTGGAAACTCTCCCAAAAATGAGTCGTAAACCTGGGATCCCTGTCTGATACTATGGACACTTGCACTCCATGTAACCGGACAATCTTCAGTACGTACAACCTGTAGAATTCCTCCAGAGTGAAGATCATCCGTATAGCCAAGAAGTGTGCCGACTTAATGAGCAAGTCCACTATCACCCACACCTCGTCATGCCCTCGCGATGTCCGTGGAAAGTGAGTCACAAAGTCCATCGTGACGTGCTCCCACTTCCACTCAGCTACCTCCAATGGTTGGAGTAATCCTGCTGGCCTCTAGTGCTCAACCTTTACCTGCTAACACGTGAGACGTCGTCGAATGAAATTTCCTACGTGTTTCTTCATCCAACTCCAATAATACTAGCTACGTAGATCGTGATACATCTTTGTGCTACCCAGATTCGCCAATAAAACAAGAGCAATGGAACTCTCCGAGGATCTCCTCTCGTGATCTTCGACCAGGAACCACAACCCGTCCTCTATATCGAAGACTACCATCTAAGTGCATGGTCGGAAGCCTTCACACTGCACCGCCACCGTATCTTAGTCCTTAATGACAAAGATTCTATGTCGCGTCCCTAAAACTAGATCACTATGCTCAATAGGGAAGGCGTAGCCACTAAACTCCCCAAGGTACCCTAAGCCTAACCATTATATCACAGTTCGAACTATCCTATGGTCTCGAGCATTTGCCACTCCCGGGAAGCTATACTAGCTAACACTCCCCGTGACTTCCGGCTGAGTGCATCAGCCACCACATTTGCCTTACCGAGCTGACCCCGCTTGGGAAGAGCTACCCGAGATTGACTTCAAAAGATCAGCAAGAACAAAATGTTCACCCCCAACGACCTTTCCTGGCAACGGACGGGGTATGACGGGGGCTATGTAAGGAAAGGGGCTAGAGTCTAACTCCTGCGAGTTCTTCATTGATAAGAGCAGCTCATTGCACTCATTCTCAAAGGACCGAGTAATTGATCGATGTCGAAACATGCTGTCTACACGTGCTTTATATCTAAACACACGCTCACGCACATATTACTTTTCCCACTCCTCAACTTTCTCCACTCAAGGTTTAAAAGCACCGTATTTTTCCCGACTGAAGAAGCACCATCCTTCAAATTCAAATAAAGGGGGTGCATTAGAGTACCCACAGGCCTTGTGCCCAAACCTACCACTCAATAGTTCGGGCCCACGCAGCCCACCACCCGGCCCTTCTCATGAAGCGTCTAAGGCGGCCCATCAGATAAAAACCAATACGCGAACTCACCCGTGACGACAGAGCCTGTGGGGAATCTGGTCTTCTGATCCCGAGTCCCCAGCCGACCATCTCACCACATATGGAAAATTTGTTATGGGAAAATACGCAAAGACATATTTATCCCTAATTTTAAATTTCTAAATCCTTTATTTGAAGGTAATCCTCGATAAGGAAAACAAGATATTATCCCAAAAACAATAACTTTGATAAAGAAAAACATATCTTATCCCATAACAGGATAATCCTTAATAAGGAAAAACATATATTATTCCTAAAATAAGAACGAAGATTTGGGAACCGAACCCTATAAATTAGGAAGATCCTCCATAGAATAAGGTATGCAATTCCAACTATCTCAACCTCCTTCTTCCTCTCCATCATTTCGACTTAATCATTCCTCCTGAGAGGCTACCCACACCGTCACGACGTCTCTTTTGCAGTGTTCATATCAAGGCAAATTTCATGCCTTAAATCAGACGAACAAAATTGGTTCTTACATTTATCACAAAAAACTTCTATTTTCTTTAGAATTTTTAAAAATGCCAATTGTATTTTTGTTCCTTCGTTTTTTTTTTTCTTTTTTTTTTTCCGAAATTGAAAAGTAAAACTTACTACCAACGTTTTATTTTTTGTTTAATTTATTCCTTTAAAACAAAATCATTTTCCTATATTTCTCTACATGTATTTTTCTTATTATTATTTTTTTCTTTTCTATAAGAATTCTTTCTAAACCATTTTTATTATAGTTAATTTTCCTTCTAATTTTTCTTTTTTATTTTATTTTATGATAACAAAAAATAAAATTTGAGATTCGTAAAAAAAAAAAGTTAGAAATTTAATCTAATAAACAACCCGATATCTAGGACAGTTTACAAGTAACTAAGAATTAGCTCTCAAAAAAAAACCAAAAACACACCCTGCAAAAAAAAAAAAAACCTCATATCATCATATTTAAAAACTAAAAACACACACCAAGTAAAAAAAGGGAAAAAGGGAAAAACAATGTGGAATCATCTCCTTTCCAAAGAGTCATCTCCTTTTCACATTATCATTGCGTTGGAAAAATATTGAATATCTTTGATGATATGCTTCAAAAAGACCAACAAGAAATTGAATCCCAATTCTTAAAATATGAAAGAAATAATTAATACCTCTTGTCAATTAGGTAATGAGTTCCTAATAAGAAGAAAGTAAACTCAGCCATGTTTAATAAGAATGCATTAATTTTTTGAATGAGCATGTACTATTTTTTTTTGGCCGGACTATGAGGTGTGTTTAACGGTCCCTTGTACACACGGAAGACACTTTTAAGTTATACAACATCCAAACTAATCTTCATGCAAACCGGAATGGATCACAAGAGCGGTAAAGCTCTACCGTAAAACACAACTACATTCCTAGAACTCAAATTCGAAAACATTGGTTAAATTATAAAAGACCTTAATTATCTCAACCTACATGGCCTATCTTGTTGAATTTTAATTTACTGATCAGTATGCCGTAGCAGTAGTATCTACAAAAAAACCCACTTGGATTTTTTCTGTAATTGAAACAGTTGCTACTCCTAATAATTGAAAAATATTTTTTTTTTCTAGTCATTGAAATTTTGAGAAACAATTCTTAAAATCACTAGCTACCAAAAGAATTATAAACTTAATTATATAACTTGTAAATAATGCTCCCTAATCTCTAATAAATAAATTATCTAAATCTTATGGCATTTTATTGCATTGTCTTTTTGTAGGCACATTAAAATTAATTATTCTACTCAAAGTGTTTCGTTTTATATACTCTTGAGTTTCAGAACAGAAGACGGGATGTTCGTTTTAGGTACATAACAATTTTCTTAAAAACTAGCCTAGTATGGCCACTTATCCATGCAACAAAATTAAAACTTAAATATCATTAACTAACAAATATTAGAAAATATATATTGACAATAAATAATGAAATCAACTTGGTTTTTCAAAACAAAAATACTAGTAAATATGTGAGATTTTTAGGTTGTAGAATGTTAAGACATGTTTGTTTACAGTTTTTGAAGACTGTTTTTTGTTTTGAAAAATAAGGAAAACAAAAATGATCAATTTAAAGAGAACACGAAATCAGGTTATTTGTGTTTTAAAAAATCGTTTCTCAAGAAATAAGCTAAAAATAGGGAACTAAATCTACTTAGTTATCAAAGGCCTGGAGAGGATACACCCTATGTCCAAGAACTTTTTTAAAAACAAAATTTCCTTTTTATTACTAAGCTATGCCCCCACTAAAATTTATAAATACTAAATTATTATATCAAAGCTTCTTATATTACTTAACTTTGTCCCTAATTAATATTGAATCAAGACTTCGTCCTTGTCTAAGGCAACATAAATTACCATCTCCGAGACTTAAATAGATTCAAATTGGTTGTTTGCTTCGTTATTATACCATGAAAATAAATTAACAAATGGCAAATTGAAGTCCAAATGAGAGAACGTGGGTGTTGGTTTGTAGCGGAGGTCAAATCCTTTGAAATCTATGTGAAGGAAGGAAGTTAAGAGGAAAACATTAAGCAAAGGACTATATTGGCAAATTAGGTTCGTGGAGCTTAGTTTAGAATCAGACTGAACAAATCATGTAGAGATCGTCGCTTGGACCCAAGGGGCTTAATATGAAAACACGTACTTATATAGTGTTAGAAAGTTTATTCCTTATCCGATGTGGGATGTGACAAACACCACTCATGCAGACAAAACGTCCTTATTGTGTCCCAAGGGATTGCGGAGTCAAATAGACAAACACCTTATACAAGGTCAGACGAAATGGATCCTCACACCAGGATCGAGGATTGACTTTGATACCATCCTCAGAATTCACCTAGTCCACAACCATGTAGATATCATTCGCTTGGCCCAGCGGTCCTACGCTTTAAAACATGTCTATTAGGCTGAGTGAGCTCATACTTATATATAAATGCTATGGTTTCTCCCTATTCGAGCATTGATATATATACTTTGTGCAAGGAAAAAAGATGTTGGCGAGCATCTCCAACAATACTCTATATTTGACTCTATCTCTATATATAGAGATTTTGAAGGCAAAAATCACACTCTAATAATTCTCTATTTTCATCTCTAAAATAGAGATGTGAATAGTGCATCTCCACATTTGGATATTCACTATTCAAAACTCTAAATATAGAGATGATGAGACCCACATTCCCCTATTATTTTATAATTATAATAATAGAATAATTATTTTAATGATATTTTTATAACATATTTTTTATTTTTTAAGATATATTTATTTTTATTATTTATTTCATTAAATTCTGAATTTTTTCATGATACAAAGAAATGATTTTAATATATTCATTTTATAGTACTAATTTATTTTTAATAATTTATAATTTTATCTTAAAATAAATAATTTAAAATAATTTAATTTTTTATTAAAATTATTTTGGAGAATGATATAATACTTTATTATTTTCATTTATATTGAAATGAAGATCGTTGGTTAAAGTTAGATAATAAACATTAGATTTTAATTAATTAATACTATAATTTTTGTAAATAAAAATAAAACTCAAATTGAAAAAAAGAAATTATAGAAATTACATCATATGATATTTTGCACATTATTTACTTAAACTAAAACATTAACTATAAGAAACATTGTTACTATACTTTATCATAAAATGCAATAATTACCATTTTGAATTGTATAATGAGTTTTTTTTATCTTAAATTTGTTTATGGCGAGCAAGGAACCATTGAAATTATTCTATTTGATCTACTATCACTAACTTCTAATGCAAGGGGAACCATTGAAAATGTTTTGTTTTATCTGCTATCATATTAATTTCCTAAACAAACATCGCATTCAAATCAACAATGCTCCCATGAGCATCAAATTCATCTTCTATAATCATATGATTTATTATTATGCAGTCTGACATAATATCATTAAGCACTTGTCAATACAAGAAAAATTACTTTTCTTGATGGAGATAAACAATTGCCATAAACATTTACCGATTGATATTTCCGACGCATGGTGGTCGGGGAAAGGTGTGTTGACAAAGGTCTACCAATGGACAATTTCCGTCGCTAATAAATAGTATTTAAAGACGGATTATCCAATGGTTTTAGTTCGTCGCAATTACCAACGGATTAAGTTGATTGGAAAACATAAATAATAAAATATTTTTAGCGACAAACTTAACAACTGAATTAAATCGTTTTTATTACCAATAGATTAAGTTCGTTGGAAAATATAAATAATAAAATATTTTAAGCTTATTGTAGTTAACAATCTAACTATTGCATAGCAACACATTGGGTTGGTTGGAATAAATCAAGAATAAATCATTTTTATTCATTAATCATCCAATCAATATTGGTATATAAAAACTATTAATAAAAATCCATATAAATTAATACATAACACTTTCTTAATAATTTCAAATGATATTTAATACACTGTATGCTAGAATTAAATTTGTATACAAAAATGAGGAAAAAAAAAACTATAGTCCTTAAATTGAGTAATATATTTAAGAATCAATATAAAACACAATAATTGTCACTTTCACCACAACTATTCATTTCAATCTATACAGTTTCAAAACCCGAATTTAGATGGGTACATATATTACTTTCTCAATCTTTTTTGTCCTTAGCCTTTTTCCATGTGCGCAACACCTGTGATGTAAAATAAATCTTACCATTAGTTGAAATGAATAAAATTCTTTTATAACAGTTATAAATAAAATTAAACCAATATATATCTATAAGGTTTATGATAAAGATTGCACTTAAAGTCAATGACCAATTCAATATTTAGTCACACTGAATATTTTCCTTAAATTGAATAGAAACATAAAAAAATAAGAGTAATTTACCTCATGACAGAATACTTAAGCAATATCTAGAAATGCTCTAGGCCAAGCAACAAATCCACCTATCCCAACTTCTCCAATAGTTTCATGATACATCCGGATCAACAACATTGAGGCATTTTCTATGATGAAGGGTTTTGAAGGATCAATGGCAATCACTCTACCACGCGAATCGTACTTACGATGAGGATCCATATGATCTCTACAATGACATCCAACATCCAATTAGAATCTCATGTATGTAAAAATAAAAATAAAATTAATTAAGCATTTAAATGTCTTCTTATATATTATAAATTCTAAAAATTGTACTGCATTTAGTGTGATAGAGTATTAAGTGTTCTATAGGCTCTCGTAATTGAGGGTGCTTCTCGAGACATGCCTTGACATTTTCGAATGTAAGGAAGTTTCGATTTTACTCAATTTTCTTATAGTGTGTTTCTCTCAATAACGTGTTGATCCTTTGATAATTGCAATGAATATAACGGTGGATCTAAGCAATGCCCAATGGGGGCACTTGCCTCCACTCAAGTTTTTTTGAAAATAATTTCCCCATTGTATTTTAGGAAATTCAATCTCAAATGCTATACTTTGCCCCCACTGAAATTTCTAAATATTGGGTTCATTGTTGAATAAGTTTAAAAAAATTTGTAAAAACTTATAGTACTTAATCTTGCCCCCACTGAATTTGAATCCTCGACTCACGATCGCACGCCTAAATGATAATATCTTCATAATTTTGTACTTGTCACGTAATCAGTGGTAATATATATGTGTGTGCTATATTAATCAAATGTGATTTGAGAGAATATAATTTTTTTTTTAATCTCATTTGAATAGCCCTTGAAGTTTGACTTAAGTGGTAAAGGAATTGGAAGGGGTTGCAAGAGATCCACGTTGGAATCCGAAGTCTAGCTCAAGTGGTAAATGAATGAGAAGGGGTTACGGAAGATCCCATGCTCGAATCCTTATGAGAATATAGTACTACAATGTAATATATATATATATATATATATATATATATATATATGCAAAGTGAATAAAAGTACAAAAATCTTATTTGAATAAAATACTATAAAAATAGTTGGAAAATAATAAGATGGAATCTATAAGTGATTTGAAACTTTTTTCTTTAAAATCCTATGAAAACTATTTTCTTTAAAACTTTTTTTAAAATGTCACATTGTTTAGAAAATGAAAAAAAAAATTACCATCAATTACTTTTATTTTTGTTTAGTTTATTTTGGAAAAATAAAAACGCTCTAAAACAACGCCGCTTAAAATGCCGATTCCTCATATTTCACCACATTTATTTTCCTTATTGTTTTTTTCCAAACAAATAAAGAAATAATAATTTCTAAACCATTTGTATTATATTTATTTTTTATTTTTTTAATTAAATGATAACCAAAATTAGGTCTGAGACCAGCATCCAAGCAAAGACAACGGAGTAAGAAAATTCAATCAAATAAACAAACTCATATCATATTTTAACTAAAAAACACACCACAAAAAAGGAAAAATAATTTGTGGATTCATCTCCTTTCCAAGAGTCATCTCCTTTTCCAAGAGTCATCATCACTGAATTGGAAAAAAAATCAAATCTATTAGTTGAGATGCTTTAAGATAAACAAGAAGATGAATCCAAATTCTTAAAATATCAAATATATAATAAATAGCTCTCATAAATAAGGTGATGATTTAACGAGGAGAAAACTAAAACTTTGAATGGTTGGAGAACTTTTTTGGTGAAAAACCAATAAATCTAACCCTTCTTAATTTTTGACATCATTTTGATAAGAATACTCCTTATTATTCTTTCTTTTGTTAAAATAATATATTTTTTTAAAGATATGCAAATATATAAAATGTTATGACATTTTTGTCCAAAATAAAAGTTATTTTAGAAAATATTGCTATTTAACTAAATATTTATTCTTTGAAATGTGAACATGTCCAAAATAAGCCAAGAGTCATCTCCTTTTCCAAGAATCGGCCCTTCTCACACCATCATTTAATATTGGAACAAAAATGTAATCGCTTGATGAGATTCTCTTGAAGATAGATGTTGAAAAATGAATCAAAACTTTAAAATATCAAAGAAATATTAAATAGCTCTTATAAATAAGGTAATGGTTACTTAATGAGGAGAAACTAATCACTGATTTATTTAACCATTCATAACAAAGGAAATCATTCTTTAAAGGGTGATTTAATTAAAAGAACATTTAAAAACAAAATTTCTGAAATTTAACTGTGACGCCCCAAAACCGGGGTGTTCGTTGACAAACCATTAACCTCATGACTGCGGATGCCTAAACTACATCACCATGAAAACAAGAGTGTCATTTGTAAACAGTAGCTCTACCTAAGGTACAAAACCTGTCCCAACAATTTACAATGACCACACAGGGTCTACATGCGAGTAAAATAATGGCCACTTGGGCCCCTGCATCAATACTCACAAAATATATCCCAACCAACTATATTACATGGTTCAAGAGTTAATAAATTACTCTTAATTCAACATATATTAAAATGAAGAATTCTAATACATGTTATACAAAATGACAATGCCAAAGCCACAACCCAGCTTTCTTCTAAACGCGGCCTCTAGTGAGCGTCGTCCTCCGACGTCAGCAGGCTTTATACATTCTCGACAAGGTGAGCAATGCCCAAGAAATGAATTCACCCTACTCGGGTTACTCCCCACCTAAGTGCACATATCATGGCAAACAATCACACTCAAGCAAATACATGACCTACTTGAATGTTTACATGCCCATTCCCATGTCTCGAGTCCTCACCGACTCCCTCACGCATGCCTAAGCTAATGCGAGAAAAAAACCTCCTTTTCATTTCTTTCATGCCATGTACTCACACCTAATTTTCTAGGTTGCCCTGATGCATATGAAATGCATTATGCTATTTCCAAACCACACATGCCAATATATCACTTACACATATATTAACAAAATTTACATACATGTCACATGTTATTTAATTCACATCAATAGCATCAAAATTAGCTCACTTGAAATAATTACACTACATTTCTAATAATTTCACACAATTATTACATTATATTTTTATATAATTCCACATCATGTTAACACATTTAATACATGCATTAAATATACACTTCACACAATTTCCAAGCCATTCATGCTAATATATATACATGCATGTATTAACACACTAATTCCCATAATTCATATTATTCGATTCTCAATCAATAACACCAAAATTAGCTCATACACTTACCAATCAAGCACCATTTTAACCACTAACATCATAAAATCCACACTAAAATCACATCACTATTCATGAACAACAAACCGGGCCACACTGCTCACTAGCCACAACAATGGGATTTTCTCCATCTCCGGTTCAAATGTTCAGATCGAAACACGGCTAATCCAAGCCTCAAAACATTGCCAACCATTTACATGGCTCTAACTAGAAGAATAACACGAGTAGAAAAAATCCCTACCTCTCGAGTTGCCTAACTTACCAAATTGGTGTCCACATGTAGCCCTCGCTAGGGACGACTACTTCCCATCTGGCCGAGAACCGACGGTCCGAATCGTCAGAATCTAGAGAGAATGAGCTCTCTCTCTAAAACTCAAACTGTGCACCCACTCCGTCGTTTTCCAGCTGAGAAGAAGATCACTATTCTTCTTGTTTTATCCTCATTAAACATTTCAAAATTCTCATCAGGTCCCTTTGTGTCTCGAGCTTTGACATTTCATACAACTAACATTCACCTCATCCTCTCACTAATCATGCGACATGTGTCACATGAGTACATGTACTAGGTGACTTTTGTCACAACATATGTCTCTTACAAGCAGTTTTACTACTCCCAACACCCGGTGCCTCGAAAAACGTGAAATTCTGACTATCTCTGAATTCGACGTGATAGCTAGATTTCGAGAGACGATTCCAACGGTGAAGTCCGTTTTGTCATTCGAGATCTAGAAAAATTCCGGATTTTTACCGAAATTACTATTTTGCCCTTTTCAGAAAATTAGATTTTCTCGAGGTTTCATTATTAATCACTTTTTAATTTTTTGATATACTCTTGATATAAAAATACCCCATCATTCTTTTGTAAAATAACATTTACTTTTCAAATATACATGTAAATATATAGCCGGTGAAGGACATTGCATTCAAAATAAGGAAAACATAGTGGTTGGGATTTATAAAGATCAAAGTATATTTAACTGGGGCCAGCTTGAATGGACATAAAACCCTAAATATTTTTCTTGAATGATGATAAAACCAAAGATGAACCAAATATTTTTGCGAATCATGGTTCAAAGTCATGATCGACTTCTGACGGCCCCGAGACGTGAATCTGTCATGATAGGGATCGTTGCCATGACGGTCGATAATGCAAAATAAAATAGATTAAAATATTTAAAATTATTAAATATTATATAAATTATTAGAAATATATATAATTAAGGAAGATAAAATTTTAATAAAACAATTTTTTATTTAAAATTATTTAAATAGTTAATGAAGCATTCATGAAGATGTATGCTAATGTTAACAAAAGAAATTATTTTATTTCAAATATAACAAATGTCACCAAATACATCAATCATCATCATATGTTGAATGCCGAGGGCCTAAAATCATTATCATCATCATATTGTTAATTACTATGATGAGCATACAAATCAGGACGATAATTTGCATAGCGAGAATGTGGTTGAAAGAATTGTTCATCACTTGAATGTGTTAGCTGAGATGATTGGGTTGATGATCCATAATTAGGAAATTATGGCCTTGGAGGCTGTACGGGCTCAACACCATGCTGATAGTATCCAAAACCTCGATAACCAACGCTACTGCTATCAGAAGATTGGTCATATCCATAGGAACCACTAGCTCTTGTTCCAGTGGTTGAATACTGATCAAAATCATACCCACTAAAAGCATTGGAAGAATTATCACTACTTCCAAAGTTATGATAGGATCTATCTCCCTCCCCACGAAATGAAGTGCGCATCACAAGAGCGAGGATTGGAAGTGCTCATCAATCTGGTTACAATTCGATCTATAAGCATGCCCACTGGAATAGTCATCATCACTAGGAAATGTAATCAGTCCTTCCAAGTGCTTTCGTTGTTCCCATATGCCTGGCCTATATCCATGATCAGTATCTTGTGTGGCATAATAATTTTCATTTCCCTGCGCCCACGACATACCATGATCAACTTGATTGACATAACCACTATCAACAGCACCGCTTGCTCCAATGCCACCACGCTCATTGTCTACTTGGTGTCTTCACTTATCTTTGCCTCCACCCGACAATGTTGCTACCCCCTCTATTAGCTCTATCGTCACCTTCATCACTACTAGTATTTGAAACAATTATTTGAGGAGCCTTACCTTTACAAGAAGAACCAATTTCTCTTCCTTGCATCCTTTACGCTCTTTACGCATTCTTTGTGCATGCATCGCCGGCCACGAGTACCTTCCCTACCTTCTCACAGAGGAAGGTCTTGATCAAGCCAATCAAATTATCAGATGATAAAATAGGTTCTTCTCCTTCTCGTATCCACTCATCTAATATATCATCATCATTAAAAATATGATTCAGGTCAATTGGATTGTACAAATCTTCATCGCTTCGTTCCTGCATCAAATTCTTAACTCGAAGTCGCACATTGTAATGGACATAAACCTTATGCAACTTTTCATTGCTAAACGATTGCAACTTTGTGGCAGATCAATGACCATGTGCTCAATTTCTTTCACAACCAGATGAACATGTTTGACTTAGAGTAGCGACAATCTTTTGAAGATGTGGACCTTCATCACCATAATTGTTCCACCATTCGGCTATTAGTAAAAAAAACATATTAGCACAAATATATATTTAATAGAAAATGATGACAATTTGTATTTAAAAATAAATAAATAAATATAGTGAGTACCTGGAAGAGAGTGATTTATTGCTTTTCTGGTTAGTGCACTTCCAAATTCTCCTTGGCCTTCAACAAATAATTTCACCTACATTGTAATGTTCTTCACTTTATTAATGCACATTATAAATACAAAATATATTATAAAAATAACACAAGTTATTGTTATACCTCGTTCATAGCTTTTGTCTGTCTATCCAAATCGGCTCAATCTCTTGATAACCTCCTTTAGTCAAGTTTAACTTCCAGATGGTGGGAGAATTGGCACAGATATTGAAGCATTAGTTTAAAAAATAAGTGACAGTAAAAAAAATATTAGTTTATAATCATTTTGCCTTTAAATAGATAATAAGCGTATGAATTTTTTGTATTACCTGCAGCGTGCAAATGTCTATGCAATTGATTTGCCCACCTTATGTCAATGACTTCCCAATACCTTTCCCAATGTTTCACCGATGCCTTTATAGCCAGTTTAGCTCTATCCATTGCTTCATAAATGATTGACAGTGTGGGCTTTTTATCTTGATCAACCAATTTCAAAACTTTGACTAGAGGTTCCATGATGATTTGGACTTAACATGCTTCTTGAAAGCCGTCAGTTAAGATAAAGGTTGAGATCGTATATCTTAAACTCTTTACTCGATCTTTGTTGAATTCCGCCACTCATTTGTTGTGCACATCATCTTTGTCCTTTAATAGCATTATAAGACTACGAAGTGAAATAAATTCGATAGCCGTCGGGTTATTCAGTATGAAGATCTATCCTTGGTGAAAACTTTCATCAAATTAACTTCTTTCAAAGCCCCATTATAAATAAAAACATGATCTTGCTTTATCTAAAGTCTCCTTAGCTATGCTTACATGTTTTCCAATATCTAGCTTATTAAATCCAGCTCTGATCTGTTTGCCTGAGAGACGAGCAAATGCTTCTTCTAAATCAGCAACATACCAACTACTTTAAAACTTGCTTCATTATCAGTGACTACTTGTACAACGTTTTCCTCCCCAACCTCCTCAACAATCTTATCCATAAGGGAAAAGATGTAATCTGCCGTCTTAGGTATGTTGGTAGTGTGAAGAAAGGTAGATCATGCTTCTATCCACGATAAATACATGAAATTGATGATAGGCTTTCTAGTTCGACTCCAACCATCACATGATGAATTGCATCCCTTATACGAGCCATTTGGCCTTCAAGTAATATTCATATATACCTCAAGCTCTTACCTCCTCCTCCAGATATACATTGCCAATTTGGTATCATGTAGGACCCTTGATACAGGACACATACGCTATGGTATCAATCTTGAATTAATCAGTGAGCCGCTATCAGCGCATTAGTATTCCATTGAAGAAAAAATTTAGAATTGGCTTTTACCCACTTTCTTTTGCACCTTCAGCGGAAAACATCTTTTATTGGTTGCTGTTTGGAAGGAAACATGTAAGTCAATCCTTTTAGAGTGTATTAGCTCTTCCTCGCATGTTTGAAACTTGATATCGAGGCCAGCTTGATACTAGACACCGAGAAGGTTGTGATACCACCTCTCATACCCGTGTCTACCTTCTTCAAAAGCTCTGATGACTTTCTCTCATTGCATGTATTTGTCTTCTTTGAAATGAATTAATCTAGACTTCTCGACTTCATCGAATCGGCCTCATCAATTTTCATGAAAATGTTCTTCATTACAGAACTTATAAGTCGTTCCTTCCTTTTCACATTAATTTTTCGTTCGAAGCATTAGACATATACAATCAATGCTGTGACATCCATGAGTACACTTAAACATCCTTCTACTTGTCCGGAGATATGTGCAATGTGTTGCTTTAATCTTGTTATGCCTCCATGAATAACCTTTCCATAGTACTTACATTTGGGGTTCTTCTATTACCCGCCTGTAATGGTTGCATGCTTGACCAATATCATGTTTGAAGCCATTCAAAATGTTCACCTAACCATGTATAAAGTAAAACAAAAAATATCAAACAATGAAATTTATGCAATTAGATTAATTATTCTTATTTATGCTTGTTTTCATAAATTGATAATTTTGAATTAATCTTATTTATGTTTGGTAAAAATAAATAAAATAATAAACAAAATTTAAATTTTATATTGTTCAAAAAAATATGATTTATGGATTTGTTCATTTTATTATTTTATTTTATTTATAATATATTACCATACTAATTTAATATTAGTACAATTAGATTAATTATTCTTATTTATGCTTGTTTTTCATAAATTATTAATTTTGAATTAATCTTATTTATGTTTGGTAAAATAAATAAAATAATAAACAAAATTTAAATTTTATATTGTTCAAAAAAATATGATTTATGGATTTGTTCATTTATTATTTTTATTTTATTTATAATATATTACCATACTAATTTAATATTAATACAATTAGATTAATTATTCTTATTTATGCTTGTTTTTCATAAATTATTATTTTTGAATTAATCTTATTTATGTTTGATAAAATAAATAAAATAATAAACAATATTTAAATTTTATATTGTTCACAAAAATATGATTTATGGATTTGTTCATTTATTATTTTTATTTATTTATAATATATTACCATACAAATTTAATATTAATACAATTAGAATAATTTTGCTTGTTTTTCATAAATTATTAATTTTAAATTAATCTTATTTGTGTTTGGTAAAATAAATAAAATAATATTTTTATTTGTAATTTATATTGTTCACAAAAATACGAGTTATGGTTTTGTTAATTTAGTATTCTTATTTTATTTTTTATTTATGATATATTTTATTTTATTTATATTTATGGTAAATATATTTTTTGGTTGGAGATAGGACAAAAATTGGTTCATTGATAAAAAGCGACGTCGTTTTGACATTTAAGGCCAAAGCGACTGTCGTTTATGGGCGCAAATTTTTAAATTACGCATATCAAAACGGCGTCGTTTGCAACTGCGATGGAGTTTCAAAGCGGCGTCGTTTGGATTAGTTATCCGCTATACCATGTCGTTTTGTTTCGATACCTAGCGTCGTTTTGTTTTCCTTTAAAAATAATAAATAAATGACGAGAAAGTCGTGTTGTCTTCTAACGAGCCAGAAGCAGCGTCGTTGACCGCCTTCAAATGTAACGGAGGAATTTGTTCCTGCGTTTCCAAAATTCAAATTTTGATGCGCCTGCCGAGTCTGCACCGAAGGGAGGGAGGGAGGAGGGAGGGTGGGGGGGTTGGATCTCACGGTACCGGCGGCGGCGGCGGTCGGCGGTGGCGGAGGCGAGGCTTTGGGCGACGGCGATGTGAGGTTGTTGGCGTGAGGTCAGTCGTCGAGAAAATCAGTTTTGGATCAGCGATTGGGCTGGATCGTGATTGATCGACTGAGGTAAGTTCTCTTCTTCCGTTCTTCGTTTCTTGAGAAGTTGAGATTTCGATGTCTCAGATCTAGAGACCTTCTTTGTTCAGATTGTTCTTCGTTTCTGTTCTTCGCTTTGCAATTTGTATTGTTGTTGGTTGTGCTTGGTTCACGGGTTTTTTGCTTTTCAGAGAATCTCTGAAAGGTGAAGATTTTTGTGGATTTTTGGTTCACGATTACAAAATCGGGATTCATTTTTGTCTTGCCCGAGTCTGCAAAGTCATCTCGGGGAACAGCGGATTGACGATTTAACCGATTTATACGAGTTGCACCGATTCAATGCCGCCTGGCAGAATTATCTGTGTCGTTATCGACTCGGTTAGGACCGAGGCGGTTACAACTCGGCCGAGTCGTATCGGACTCGGCCGATTTTTTGAACCCGGGTTTGAATGGACATAAAACCCAAATATTTACCAAATATTTTTCATTGAATGAACATAAAACCCAAATATTTCTTCCGTTGAATTTGAAATTTGAATTTAATGATAAGTATCCTATACTATCTATAAAACCCACTTGAATATTTTTCTAACTCACCCTAGCCTATCACCACTATCAAGAATGGAGTCTGCAACACCACCTCTCCGTATAGTGATCTTCCCTTTCATGGCACAAGGTCACACCCTCCCAATGCTAGACCTCTCCCGCCGCCTTGCCCGAAGAGGCATCAATGTCACCATCATCACCACCCCTGCAAATTTTCCAGGAATCCATTCCAAGGTCTCCAAAACCCCAGAAATCTCCATTTCCGTCATCCGGGTTTCCTGGAGTTGAAGGACCATTGAAAGGGATAGAGAACACTGCTGATTTCCCCTCGGAAGATCTCCGAGTTCCCTACATCCAGTTGACCAAAAAGCTCAAAGAACCATTTGAGGAGATTCTCAGAAATATGTTTGAGAGTGGCTGTCCTCCCATTGCTGTAATCTCAGACGTCTTCCTCGGCTGGACGCTTGACTGTTGCGATTCTTTTGGTGTTCCTAAGATTATTCACGTGCAGTATGAAGCGGATTATCTCGGCATTACTGGTTAAAACAGGAATCCACATTGAACACGTTTTGGGATTATTGCCTGAGGATGTCATACACTTCCCAGATTTTCCGACCCCGTTTCCGGTAAAGCAAGCAGACTTCGTGCACATGAAACATGACCTTAGAGGGAGTGAAATGTTTTCTTTGATAGAGGAGATAACAGAGGCGGATTTGAACAGTTGGGGGGTGATTGTGAATAGTTTCGAAGATATGGAAAGAGATAATATTCCTGTTTTGGAATCGCTCTATAAGGAAGTCGAGGCATGGTTCGTAGGACCTCTACTGTTGTCTGATCAAATCGATAATGAAGAAGAAGATGATGACGGGAATGAAGATTATTGTCCGTACATCGATTGGCTAAACAAATTACAAGTAGGGTTGGGGCGTGATTTCACGTGTCATTTGGATCAGAAGCAAAGGTAAAGCGAGGCAGGTGGAAGAGATGGCGCCGGCCTGGAGGGAGGCGGTGCAGCCGTTAAATATGGGTGAGTGAAGTCCAAGAAATGGGCGGCGCCACCAGGATGGGAGGAGAGGGTGGAGGGGAGAGGCTTGGTGGTGAGAGGCTGGGCGGAGCAGCGGAGAATCCTAGCGAATTCAAAAATCGGAGGATTCTTGAGTCACTGCGGTTGGAACTCGGTGCTGGAGGGGCTGTCAATGGCGGTGCCGCTGCTGGCTTGGCTGACCGGAGCTGAGCAGCCGGTGAATGCGAAGATTGTTGCAGACTTGTTGGGAGCTGGAATTAGGGTTCTTGAAATGAGTGATGGGGTGGAAATCGTTGGGAGGGAGGTGAGAAAGTGAGAAAGTGAAATAGTTGATGATGGGAGAAGAGGGGTGGAAGGCTAGGGAAAGGGCACAGGAGGGGAAGAGAATGGCATGGGAAGCTATGGAAAAAGGTGGTTCTTCTCATAGGAAATTGAATGAAATGATAGAGTGTTTGACTCTTAGAAGAAATGAGGCCTATAAATAAATGCATTTATGTTGGGTTTGGTTGCCGGGAATATAGTAAGGAAAGAAAAATTGCAAAAATAATACATCAATGTTTGGATGTCTAATGAAAAATATCTTGAGAAAAGTAGTATAAATAAAGTATGTTTCAAGTAGAGGATGAAAATAAAAATAATATGTTCGAACTTTAATTTTATTTTTACTTTCTTTCTTTCTTTTGCCTTTTCCTCTCTGTTTTCTTTCCATTATATTTTTCCTCGTAGCCTTGATGCTTGTTTTACCATATCTTGTTGGGAAATTTCATGGACTCTTCCCTTTATATTGGTATGATATTATCTATTTTGAGTCTAAGTCATCATAGTTTTGTTTTTGGACTTCTCCCTCAAAACGTCTCATACCAATTGCATATTGTCCATACGTATAGACTCATAACCCTTCTCATTCTTCATCAATGTAGGACTTTGGGTTCACACCCAACAATCCTCCCTCGAACAAAGTTCCACCAAGAATCCACATACATGGTTAAGCTTGAACCAGGCTCTGATACCACTTAATGAGAGTTTGGTTTGAATATTTCTTGGAATACATGAATACATATTCCGGCAAAAAACTGAACATAATTGTAAGACCCGAGAAAATTCCAATTTTCGGAAAAATGGCAAAACGGTAATTTAGGTTAAAACTTGAAATTTTTCTAGATCTCGGGTGATGAAACGGACTTCACTATTGGAATCGTCTCGTGAAATCTAGCTACCACATCGAATTTCGTCGAATTCCGAGACAGTCAGAATTTCAAGTTTTTCGAGGCAACGGGGGTAGTGCGGGACACTTGGCACCTTGTGAGTGGCTTAAGAGGCGCCACGTGTCAATCTGTGAGCAAGTCAAACATTGAGCTCAAGTGGGGCTCACATGAGACACATGGCATCATGCCATTGGGTGAATATCTCAAAGTAGATGGATAAGGGATGATTGTAATCCATGGGCCCATAGAGTTTGACATGTGACATGAGAGGACAAATTAGCGTCCCGATCTTGACCCCAGCTCTCCCAAGCTGTTTTGGGAGAAGCAAAATAGAGGAGAAAGGAAAGAGAAAGGGTGGGATTTTAGAGAAAGCTCTATCTTCTCTCTAAATTCCAGCGTCCCAGTTGTCGGTTCAGATGAGACAAGCTGCGTTACTTTACGGCAAGAGCTGCAGCGTGGGTACCAGTTTTGGGGAGTTTCGACAAAATCCATGAGGTAGGGGTTTTCTCCTACTTGGTTTATTTTTATTTAAGTGTTTTGTTAATGGTTTGGTTGATTTGAGGTTGTGAGTGGCCGTTTGATCCGTCCTAAATCTTGGGACAGAAGTGTGAAAATTTTTGGAGCCCGTTTTGGACAGTCCATGGACTGTTTGGGCAACTTGTGTGATAATTTATGCACTAAATTATGTTTTGGTGCATATGAGGCCGAAAATGGCCATGGATTTCGGTTTCCCAAAGTGGAACCGATGTTTGATGAGTGGGCTGCCCACGGACAGCCCACTGCTTGGTTTTGGGACTGCTAAAAACAGTCCCGGTTTACATTGGTTGGACCAAAACGTCCATGTGTTATTGCTAGGATGGATGGCTTGAATTGTGTGGAATTCAATATGTTAATGCATAGAACATAATGTGGTGATTTAATTTATGTTAATGTATGCATGTAAATATATTAGCAAGAATGGTTTGGAAATGGCATAATGCATTCTATGTGCACTGGGGCACCCTAGGAAATTAGGTGTGAGTGCATGACATGAAAGAAATAAAAAATGGAACATGATTGTCAAAGGAATTTCGATGGAAGATTTTCCGGAGAATTGGGTTGGGAGATGGTCCAACATATCACTTCGGATAAGGACCATGACTGTTTTGAAAAGTTCTCCAACCAATTCGACTCGGAGGGTAGTCCAATATTTTTACGAAGCCGGTAGTGTTTTCGAGAACAAAAAGCTTTTGTTTGAGAGCGGTATTTTCTCATACATGGCTTAGGCGAGTGTGAGGAGTCGGTGAGACTCGAGACATGGATTAGGCATGTAGACATTGGTAGGATCAACATTTTCTTGAGTGTGTTTACATTGAATCATTACATGTGCACTTAGGTGGGGAGTAACTCATTTGGGAGTAATTCCTTGCGGGCACAGTGCTGCCACAATCGAGGAATATTATTTCGGTCTGGGGAGGGAGGCGATCGGAAGGCAGCACTCATTAGAGGCCGTTTTGAGAAGAAAGCCGACTTGTGGCTTGGATTGAATATTTATGTAAAACATGTATTAGGATTCTAAATTTTAATATATGTTTGTATTAAGAGTGTAATAAACTCTTGAACCATGTAGTATAATTGGTTGGATATATTTTGATGAGTATGACGTGTAGGCCAATGTAGCCAATTTTACTCATGTGTGTGTCTTGTGATATGAGGCGCAGAGATTTTCCGCGGGTTGTCAACGGACCCCCGAGGATAGGGGCGTCACAATAATCATGTGAATAGTTGCATGATAAAAATACAATTTCAAATAAATATTCAGGTTTGTAACATACCTAAATCAATTACGATTGCCATGATGGATATGTTTGAATCAAAGAAAGATGATGATGTTGGTGGTGGTTTTTCGGTCTTCCTAAAGGGAATGGTGTTTGAAAGTACATGTATGAGATTTATATAGCCCATATACTAACCATATCTTAGGGACCATAATACTAGTTTCCATTCATTTATAAGAGTACTAAGCCCATCAATTATGATAAAATTTTATACTAGGCATCTACACATTCACCCATATTTACCGATTGCTATTTAGAGAGCCCAGTTAGACTATATAATGGATCAACGTTTGACTCACTTTGATGAATAGAATTCCATGTGCTACTACATTTATATGAATCAAACATAGAAAAAATGCTAACATATTTATCATTTTGGGTGTCAACATATATCAGTACATTCTGTTACTACGATACCTGGAAATAAAACATACATGATTCACGAATGCTATATTTGTCCTTTTAAGTGTACGTTTTTGATGGTTATTTTAGAATTGTTTTAACTTAAAGAAGTGCCTCCTAAAATTTAGCGTTTGACAAGATTTAAGAAACATTTCTGAAAATATAAAAATTATTTTTAGGATTAGAAAAATCATGATATATACCCTTTTTTGAAAGAAAGAAAAAACAATAGTGAGATGTTCTTTGTGTTCTCAAAAATTGTTCTTTACAATATTATTCCCGGTTGATTTATTTGCTTGAAAAGATTGTCTTTTAACAACTTGTGAGAACATTAGATTACAAAATCAAGTCTATTTCCTAAAGAAATTATTAATAATTATAAGTAGTTAGTTTGTAAACTACTATGGGTAAAGGGTTGGGATGGGATTATGGAAGGTTCAAGTTACAGTTCGATGGTGACGGAAATGAAAAAAGAAAAAAATTAGTACCTCATGGTATGAATTCCAGTCCACTTTTGATTTGTCATAAAGTTGTGCTTTTCCTATTTAGATTAGAACATGCGGTTGAATTTGGCGCTGTGTCAAATTTGTATTAGGAGTGCACTTTGTTGCTTGTTTCTCCATCATGTTTAGTTCATTGTGGTAGGCAATGTTTGAAAGGTGGGCATAGGGAGGGGAGAGGTCCTGAGTTTGAGTCCTAGTGGGGACAGTTTACTACATTATAACTGAAGTGTTTTTGTGAAACCTCGAGAAAATCTAATTTTCTGAAAAAGGGTAAAATGGTAATTTCAATCAAAATCCATAATTTTTCTAGATCTCGGATGATGAAATGGACTTCACCGTTGGAATCGTCTCGTGAAATCTAGCTACCACGTCGAATTTCGTCGAATTCTAAGACAGTCGGAATTTACACGTTTTTCGAGGTAACGAGCGTAATGCGGGACACTTGACACATTTTGAGTGGCTCACAGTGTGCCATGTGTCAGGTGCAGAATTAGTCAACTTGAGCTCAAGTGTGGGGCCCATGTGGACATGTGGCACCTCTAGTGGAGAAAATCTCAAAGTAGATGGATAAAGTGGATAAGGAAATCAATGAGCCAGTGAGGTGACAAGTGGCAGTAGGGACAAAGAGGAATAAAACAAAGAAAGAGCTTTCTTCTCCATTTTCTGGAGCGTGCGGTGAGGGAAATCAAATTCTAGAGAGAAAGTGCAACTTCTCTCTAGATTTCCTGGCTTTCGGATCGTCGGTTCACATCGGGCCAAGAAGCAAAGTTGTTCATGACGAGAGCATGCATGGGCACGGTTTTGTGGAGTTTTGACCTTTCAGGGAGGTAGGGGTCTTCTCCTACTCGGGTTATTTTAGGTTTTTAAGAGCCCTTGTAGATAGTTTGGTTGATTTAAGGTCGTGAGTGGCAGATTGTTCATCCCAAAAAATTCGAGATCGAAGTCTTTTGAAATTTGGGGCCCATTTAAGAGTAGTCGGGACTGATTCTGGTATGGTGGTCCATGTGTTATAGTATGCAATAAATTATGGTTTGAATGTGTTGGTAGGAAATGGCCATGGATTTCAGTTCCACAAAGTGGAACCGATGCTAGGAGAGAGGGCTGCCCACGGACAGCCCACTTCTCAGTTTGGGACTTTTAAAACAGTCCCGGTTTGCTTGATTGGACCGAAAATGGTCCATGTGTGTTGTAAGCAAAATATTGCTTGAATTGTGTGGAAAATGATGTTAGTCATGGATTTAATGTGTTAACATGAGGTCAAATTATATAAAATATAATTGTGTGAGACCCATTGGAATTAAATTGGATTGTTGATTAGCTCAAGTGAGCTAATTTTGATGTTATTGATATGAATTAAATAACATGTGGTTGGTATGTAAATTTTGTTAATATATGCATAATTGATATATTGGCATGTGTGGTTTGGAAATGGCATAATGCATTTCATATGCACAGGGGCAACCTAGAAAATTAGGTGTACATGTGAAAAGAAATAGAAAGAAATGGAAAATGATTTGTGAAGGAATTTCCAAGAGGAGGAAGGAATTTTTCGAATAGTACCATGAAGAGTTGTCAACAGGTTCATCTCGGAGCGGACCATAGTATTTAGGAGGATTACCCAACAATTCGCCTCGGAGGGTTGTCCAATATATTTTACCGAAACTCGGTAGTATGTTTTCGAGAACAAAACCTTTGTTTGAAAGCGAGTGTTTTCTCACATTTGGCTTAGGCATGCGTGAGAAAGTCAGTGAGGACTCAAGAAGTGGGAAGGTTGAGTCGCATTCTCATCCATATCCGTAGACATTCAAGTAGGATCGTATGTTGCTTGAATGTGTTTATGTTGAATCATTGCATATGCATAGGTGGGGAATGTATGTAGGAGATTAGTAACTAAGGCATTGCTCGCCACAATCGAGATCATTATTTGATTTCGGTTACGGGGGAGTGTTCGAAGGCGGTGCTCATTAGAGCGCTTGCAGAAGAAAAAGACATGTGGCTTTGATTTCATTTTTTTAAAACATGTATGAATTATTACAATTGAAACATGTTGTATTAAGAGTGATGTATTAACTCTTGAACTATGATAATATAGTTGATGTATTTTTAGTGAATATGGATGTATGGCCATGCCAAGCCACTTTCTTCATGTATGGGTCTCGTAATATGAGACCGCAAAAGTATTCATGAGTTGACGGGTTGTCAATGGACCCCCGGGATCGGGGTGTCACAGTTTAACTGTAAAAAAAAAAAATCACCATCTAATAGTGTATGTAAAATCCGAGAAAATTCAATTTATCTGAGAAAGTGTAAAACGGTAATTCTGGTAAAAAATCATAAATTTTTTTAGATCTCGAATGACGAAACATATTACACTGTTGAAATCGTCTCGTGAAATCTACCTACCACATCGAATTCTGAGATAGTCAGAATTTCACGTTTTTTGAGGCATATGGGGTCGAGTGACACATGGCATGATCATATGATGCCATGTGGTACCCCAATGGAGTGACACATGGCAAAAGTCATGTGGTGCAAGTGAAATACATGGCTCACATTTAGCCATATGTTACATAATGCAATAAATATAATAAAGAAAAATAAAGGAAAATAAGAAAATAAACATGGTGTTGACAAGTGGCAGAGGAAGGAGAAGTTTACCGCCCAGTCTCGTGTGAGAGTGATCGAAAAATGAGTAGAAAGAAAACGAAGAGAAGAAAGAAGAGAGATGAAAAAGAAAATGGGAAAGGAGAAATTGGAAAAGAAATGAAAATGAGATAAGATGGAGCAACAGGGGGGAAGAAGGAGGCAAGCCGGCGGTAAGGGAGGTGAGCGTGAGGGAAAAAAAGGAAAGTGTAGAGAGAGATAGAGATTACATCTTCTCACACTAAGATCCCTACGGAGTTAATTTTGTTAGTTTTAATGGGGCCAGAGTAGTAAAGTCGATCCCATGACAATTTGCAGTGTGGAGTACCAAACTTGGGAGGTCCGGAGTGACTCATAATGTAAGAAATTTCCTACTTGAACTGTTCTAGCCCTGAGCCATTTAATGGCATAAGTGTCTTTGAAGTCGAATTAGGCAGAGTGTTTTGATCCCGACATTTTGGGGTGAATATTGGAAAATTGGGGCCAAGTTTCGACCGATCCGGATGTGTTAAAGTTTAGTTTTGATCCGGGATTGATGTTCTCGGGTTTAGTGTAAATCTCGATGTTCTCTTAAGTTGGTGACAAATGGAACGACATGGTTAACGATGAAAGGGGCGTGGCGTGGTGCCACTGTTTTTATGGAGTCAGAGATTGAACCATTTGTGTGTTATTGTGATAGAATAATATCTTTGAGTGTGAAAATATTTCGTCCGATATACTATTTTCATGGATGTAAAATTATATGTAGAAAATATATTTATCCATGTTTGTTAAATGTTGCATGTAGCTTATTGTGTGACGCCCCATTTCGAGAATTCGGGTTGGCCACCCCGTTAACGCGGAATACAAGTGGATGTCGGGTTACCCGGCGCCACTTAATCGATGAGTCTCCTTTGTGCGGAGAGCTACTGCCCGAATCTGATGCACGCATCACGTCCCCGAGCGATTGCAATATATATCCCGTCCCGGCCACTTGGGCCCAGCCATGATTCTCAATATGAATACGACTATGAATCGACTATATCCCATAGTTACAAAATTACAATATTTCACTCTTAAACCATACATATATTAAACTTAAAGTTTTAATACATGTAAAACCACAGCAGCCACACATTAGGCTTTCTTGGCTGACCTCTAGGACGAGCGATCTCTACGCACGCTCCACAATACTGTAAAAAGGGGTCCCACGGCGAGTGAGCTAACGCTCGGTAGGAGGAATCGCCTAGGTGGAGTACACTCACCACCCTAAGTGATGTGCAATGTTCCAAAATAAACATACATTCAATCAAATGCATGATCCTACTTGAATGTCTACATGACTGACTCGAGATCCAGAGTCCTCACAGACTCTCTCACACACTCGCCTAAGCAGCAGCCCTTGAAATTATTATTTTGTTAGTGGACAACCCTCAGTGTATATATCCAGTTGGTAGCTCAGACGATTGATATATTATTTGTTGTGGACTACCCTCAGATGAATATCGATTGAAGTAGCTCAGGCGATTGATATTTTAAATTTGGACTACCCTTCGATAGTGTGTTTAAACTGACCCTCAGAACCATTTTCTCTAGACTCGTCCCATGCCTTAAATCCTATAGTCCTAGGATGTTCCGGTGCATATGGAATCGCATGTATGCCATTTCAACCACCAGTCCCCAATCACATCTGAAATATGTAAACGCACATATTCACATAATATCAAATCACACAATCATGTCATGTAATTTTCATTTGAAACGTATAAAAATTAAATACCGGCAAATTTAATAATCCAAACACGAACAATTTAATTTAAATCACTGACCCGAACACGTATTTTCCACGAAAATATAATTTTAGAATTTTTTTTTCTTGTTTCGGGGAACAATGGAAACCCTCGGGGTTACTATTCAGAAAAATCACGACTCAACGGTTCATGGTAGACGACAATCCATGACCATTCTAGGCCCATTATACCGAAGCAAACATTTAATGCACAAATTACACAAAGCGCACCCCGAAGCGGCCAGGTACCCGTACACAATTTTGCTCGATTTGTTTAAAAATTTATGGTCGGTCCCCGAGTTTGGGACCGTCGAGCTCAACCTGGCCTCATTCTACTCAAACATCGACAAAACACTTAAAATAGGAATAAAACTCAAGTAGGGAGAAACCCCTACCTTTCGGAGTTTGTCAAAAACTCAGCAGGAGTCACGCGTAACGCTTCGCGTAGAACGTCTTTCCTTCTCGGCCCAAAGACCGCCGACGGTTGGATCTCTTGATATTAGAAGGGAAGACCTTCTCTCCCACGTCAAAAGCAGCCATTTGGCTCTTTGCCAAGTCTCCCCCAATTCCGTTTTTGTTCTTTTAGTTGGATTTTTTGAAGAGATGGCCACTATTCCTTTTTGTCATTTAGTGACTTAAGTAAATTTAATTAATTAATTCTCTTCTTTCTCCGATTTGACATTTGGCACTACCTCGTAGTCCATTTTAGATTATTTCTCTACTCATACCACTTATGGTACATGAGTACTTGTTATATGTGACTTTCGTCGCATCGAAAATAGTTTTACGGCACCCGAAAAGTGATGCCTCGAAAAGCGTGCCAACTCCGACTGTCTCGGAATATTACAAAATTTTACGTGATAACTAGATTTTTTGAGACGATTCCAACGGTGAAATCCATAACCGTCAGAGATGCAGAATAAATTATGGTTTTAGCGAAATTACAATTTTGTTGCAGAAATTACGATTTTGCCGCTTTTTCAGTGGAATTTCTCGGGTCTTATTCTCCCCTCCTTATAAGGAATTTCGTCTGAGAAATTCGAAGCGATCATAATGAGACACATGCATATCTCGCGTGCACTCCTGCCATGTAAATAGTCGTTTAAATCTTAAACGGCTAAGCCTCATCTGTCAATCCCTAAACGAGAAGGGATTGGTGGCACTTGCATCGTGTCCTCGCGGCTTACGTGGACTCATCTACTCCATAGTGCCTCCATAGTGACTCTCCACTAGCCTCACGATCTTGCGTCGCAAAACCCGATCACTGGCTTATCAACAATGCACACCGGTCCCTCTCGAAGGCCCCAGACCGTGTCAACCCCGCTAATCCGCCCCCAATCCACCACATGACGATCCGGGAATATATTTCCTGAGCATGGAGACGCAAATACCTCTCGTATAACCCGACATGTCGGGAGGAACGCTAACCTAAGAGACGCTTGCCAACACTCATCATCTCGAGCACCTCGAAGCCCAAAGAACCCCCATTACTTCCCACGCACGAATCTCGACCACTCATTTCTTAGGCACCACCTTCAAGAAACGTGATCCCGACTAACTCTAAGGGTCACGCTCACATCCGCACAGTTCTCGCCGCTCGAAAGCAAAGGAGAAGACGCTCGTATCGCTCACCTTCTCAGGTGTTCCTAAATGGTCGTGACCCGTGATGGATCTCTCTCCCACCTCAAATCTAACCTAATCCAAGGACTACACGGGCCTCATACAATGCCTCATACCTGGCGCCATCCGTATACCTACTTAATAACTATTATCAGCGATCCACCAAGGGTAATCGCTCCTCTACTCCCATGACTCGACGTATGCTCCCGCAGAATGTCCTTAACACCGTGTATAATCCGTACAACACGTATCCCTACACAACCCTCTGCGTGTAAACGTCAACCTCTCCAAGGCTCAATCACCACAATCCACCCCACTCCCCACTCATAACCTCACCATCAGGCCTGGAACTCTCACCCTACATCCTAAAAATAAACATCTATACCCGGCTTCTCTAAAGGCCTTAACCCTCTGCTTCCAATCCATCAGTGGTCGGCATGACAACCCTGGGCTAAGGTTCAAATTATCACAACCCGATGGTTGTCAACTCATCCATGTCAAGCCGACAATCAACAACCAATGTCTACCACCCTAAGGTCCACCACGCTCCGGGTCACAAGAACTCGATCCGTTCCTCGACCGACCCACACTCTAAATTCTCCGCCTATTCAGGTCACGGAGTGCTCAGATAGCATCCCGAACCGAAACCGGTTCCTCTAACCCCTCACTGTGCAGCGGAGGAATGAATTGGTATACTCCGCTTCTACGCCTAATCGGGACTGTGTTTGCCCCAAAGTCTCGATCCCGTTTCTAGGGCAATCCCATCTCATTACGCCAGTTTCGCCAAGATAAATAACATATCACCCGTCCTACCCGACTTAACCACCTAACTCGCCCGAACGGACAACCCCCAAATTTCATTTCCTCGACCTCATTACCCACCAATCCCAAGAAGAAACTATGTATCTCGAAGATTGAAATTCTGGCCTCCCAACTCATCATCGCTCAACCTTCTAGGCCGACCGACACTTCCCGCGCCGACACACCACGTGTCCCAAAAATCTCCCCAGGCAAGCTAAACTCGCACTTAATCGAACTCATGCATAAAATTGATGGTCTCTCAAAGAATCGTTATTAATAATCCCCTGCGATAACATGCTCCCACTCGACCGGGAGTAGATCAAAATGTCATCCCCGAAGACTACGATGAACTGACGGGGATAGTCGGTTCAACTTACGATGAGATCCATAAAATGTCGCTTGAAGATTCGTTAACTAAAGCGGGCATCACCGTAAACTCAAAGTGCCCATAACGCCCTAAACGCCGCCTTAGGATATCCGTATCCTTAATCCTCACCGATGGTAACCAAGGCGGTTGGGTTCATTCGGGAGTACTCGCTCCTCTCAACCGATCAAACAAATCGTTTATCCTTTCTCGGCAATGGGTACCGATTCTTGATCGTGAACCCTCAATTAACTGGCCGGTGTAACCAACGACATTCATGTCTCACCTTTCTTTCTCGCAAATGTAATCCAGCGCCCCATGGTGAAGTGCTCTACCGAGAAACCCCCTTGTCCAATAGCTCTCGTAACCTGACTCGAAAGCTACCGGCATCCTCAACTCGCTATCCCCATGGAAATACAGAGACGGGCGTAAGTACCAGGGTGTAATCCCGACACCAAGTCTACGACCCTACGGAGGCGCCTGTAGCTCATCTAGAAAACATCCATACCTCACACTACTCGAGGTAGATCTATGTCCGGGCCTCTCCTCGTCCCTGTGGTAAGGCTCGCAACCTAACCCGCTTAACCGTCTCGACACCTGGACTCGTATACCATTCGGCAAACGCCATGCTTCATTCCCGAAATACCACACGAGTACCGTCCCGCGCGACAGGCTGTGAACCCTCCTACGCTCACAATCGATAACGACCCTATGTTATCGGGCCAATCCATCCCTAATGACATCAACTCCTCGACATGTCCATGATCCTGAGTCCATCGTGTGGAGTAGAGAGTCCCTTTAGGACTTAACTCACACTTCGACATATCATCCCTATTCTCACCCTAATCCTCAGGAGAACTCACAAAGGCCCTCTTAAGGTCTCAATGAATTCCTCTAACTCGCCAAGTCTATGGCCACGTAATCATCGGGCCAACTGGCCATACCGTGGAACCTAGTCACATGATCCATCATACATCGCCCCCCGTCCCAAATTTGTGGAACTCCGAGCCGCAGCCTCGAGCGATACCCACAGCGCCTCCCCGGGCTCCTGCCTGATGCCATCGCCTCTAGGTCTCTGCAGGTCCTTGCCCATTTCCACCATATTCGGGCCTCACCCTGGGCCAGAACGCAGCCTAGTCTATCCGGTCGCCGAGGTAATCTCCATAGCTTCTAACACTTTCTCGATCTGTACGAACCAATGGTCTGTCACCACCGGATCTCCTCCCCGTGAATGCTCCGGGAGGACGATGCCGCCCAAACCTCCTCGGAGGTTACTAGGATCTTCCGTCTACCTACTATACACCGTGCGATAGCATTCGCCGTAATACCTGGCGCCTCATCAAAGTCCGGCCGATCAAACACCGATGGTGTCTCCGACCAAGCACCTTCCGTGGGACATCCTCTACGTCCTCGTCCTCGTCTGGCCATCATCACCGTTCAATGGCACGTTCACTTCAATTCAGATCTCCAAGGCATAAACACCGCCGAGACACTCTTCATACATATTAATCAAGTAGATATGCACATCCTTGCATTTTCGTGTAATGCAAGGCAATCAATTTTTGCCTTTAAAATATTGTTTTCAACAAAATTTTACTTTAAAAATTCTCATTTTTGAAAATTTTATTTTTCGAAAATTTCCATCAAATTTTATTTGATTTTATTTTATTTAAATTAAAAAAAATTTCGGTAATTTGCGATGAATGTTCATGAACCGCCCACGGTCAATGTCCAAAAATCCGATCAGAAAATACCGAGTCAAACCGGCGGTATCAGTCGGTGCACCGAAAAGTACGCCTTTGACCGCCACGGCCCAGCGCCGCTGAGCCCCGCCGCGCTTCGCGGCGCTCACGCCGCTCACGACCCGCCGCGCCGCCCGCGCACCGACGCCCGCGCCCAACGCCACCGCGCCGTGCCTACGCCTACCTCGGGCTGGCCGCCGCTTCCGCTATCACGCTTCCGCCGCGCTCCTGGCCGCCGCGCCCGCTACTTCCGCCCAAGGCGCCCTGGGCCGCCGCCCGCGCCCCGGTCGTGATCGTATTTGGTCAATCAGATCGCAACATGCCAAACTTGCCTCGCTCCACACAGCCGCACATACAATCTATTGTATCATGATACAATCTCCTACGTACCAAGCTTCCTCGCACATAACCCCGCAATACACTGAAGCCGTTTCTTCGCAATACAACCAGCCAGATGCACATACTTTTTCACATTATAATTTTGGCAAGAGTCTAAAACTGGGTTTCACACAAAAAAATTTCATTATTATTATTTCTTTTCATTTATTTTTTTCTTATTTCCAAAGAGTACTGAAAATAAAAATTTACTTACTTCTTTTTTTTCATTTTCAACACTCAAATAAATTTATAAAAATTTATTTTCTTTCATTTTTTTTCGTTTTCCGTATCACACAAATAAATTTCCTAAAAATTTATTTTCTTCGCTTTTACACCATATAAAACCTTAGAAAATTATTTTTCACTACAACCAAATAAATTTATAAAATTTATTTTCTTTTTCCGGTTTTTCACTAAATTTTTTTTTCTCCACCTTATATACATATATATATATATGGTTATATATATATATATATATATATATATATATATATATTTTATTTTATTTTTTTCATTTCTCCCAACTAATGGAAGACACAAAATACACACCTTTTTTTTTTTTTTTTTTTTCATTTAATTTGGACTCTTGTCCAAAACCCTCAAACCTTAATCAAACACAAAACTTAAGTCTAAAACTTAATTTTAAAATTTCAGAGCCAGTTTCATAATCAAATGCTTCTAAAAGTTTGTTTTCTTATTTAACTCTTTCTAATATTACCAAAATTCAAAATATTTTCTAAAACATTTTACTGTCATCCAAGTTTTCACCAGTTTACGCACCAACACACAAACACGCAACACGCACGAATCATGTTAATATAACATCAACACAAAACACGCAATGAAACGCGTACGTAAGATCCGGTTTATCCGCGATCGGGGTAATCCTCATAATCGTCTTCGAACATCTCCGAACGAACCGGCAGATAACGAACCGCCAGCGTTTCGCGTCGCAATTCTTGACCATAACACAACGGCACTCGAACGTCCACCCGGTAAGATGAAACACCAACCGGTCTCGGTGGTTCGGAAACGGTTCTATTGCGCCAGATCGCTTCTGCAACGCCGTTAACGCCCGCTGAACCTCAGCGAATTATAAAGACGTTTTGGTCGTTCACGCCAACGAACGCACAGTTCCTTGAAAACAGAGTTTCTACCCAAAGCACACAATTCTGATAACCCCACCCAAACAATGCAATAGAGATCTCACTACCTACCACTGGGGCCCATAAACAATTCTCAATATGCATATCCAACTATGAATCCAACCATACATCCCATAGTTACAAGAGTTACAATATGCCACTCTTAAACCATACATATATTAAACTTAAAGAGTTTTAATACATGTAAAACCACCAAAGCCACATTCCGGCTTTCTTCTAGAACTCAACCTCTAGGACGAGCCGTCTCCTCACACGCTCCCTGTACCTATAAAAAAGGGGGGTCCCACGACGAGGTGAGCTAACGCTCAGTAGGAGAATCGCCCTACGTGGGCTACTCACCACCTAAGCGATGTGCAATGTTCCAAAATAAACATACATTCAAGCAAATGCATGATCCTACTTGAATGTCTACATGACCAACTCAGATCCCGAGTCCTCACCGACTCTCTCACACTCGCCTAAGCCTTGTATGAGAATTATTATTTTATTAGTGGACAACCCTCCGATGTATATATCAATTGGGTCATCCACGCTGATATATTATTCTGCTTGTGGACTACCCATGAATATCAATCGGGTCGTCCGACGATCGATATTTTAAATTTGGACTACCCTTCGATAATTAATGTTTTTAGACAACCCTCCGAACCATTTTCTCTAGACTCGTCTCATGCACTAAATCCTATAGTCCTAGGATGTTCCAGTGCATATGGAATGCATGTATGCCATTTCCAACATAAAGATAATCACATGCGTCATGTAAACTCCGCACATTCACATAATATCAAATCACACAATCATGTCATGTAATTTCATTTCAAACATATGTTCAGCTCACTTGGGCTAATAATCGTAAACACGAGCAATTTAATTTAAATCACTGCCAAACACATATTTTCACAAAAATATAATTTTAGACATCAAGCTTCGGAACAAGGAACCCTGCTGCTTATTCCCGAAAAATCACAACTTAACAATTCACTTAGTGAACCCGCAATCCACTCCGCTCATTCCCTACCCAATGCATACCAAGCAAACATTTAATGCACAAATTACACAACCGGCACCCAAACACTTCTGCTCCGATACACTGGCCAAGCTCCACTTTGTTTAAAAATTTATATCAACTCTGGTCCTGCCTGGGACAAATGTGACGTGCCCCTCATGCATCATTCTACCTAAACATCGACAAAACACTTAAAATAGAATAAAACCCAAGTAGGAGAAACCCCTACCTTTCGGAGTTTGTCAAAAACTCACAAAACCAGAGTCCTCAGAACACCACAGAGAACGCCTTTCCTTCTCACCCGAAGACCGCGACCTACCGATCTCTCGATATTCTGTGAGAGAAGGAAGACCTCTCTCACACAAAACGCCATTTTAGCTAATGCAAAGCCCCCCAAATTCCCGCTTTTTTTTGTTCTTTAGTTGATTTTGAAGAGATGGCCATCATTCCTTTTTTTGTCATTTCTAGTACTTAAGTAAATTTAATTAATTAATTTTCTTCTTCTCCAGCTTTCTGACATTCTACACTACTCCTCGGCCTTCCATTTTCATCATTTCTCTACTACACCAATTTATTGGTACATGAGTACTTGTTATATGCGACTTTCACGCATCAAAATCGTTTACTAAGACCTAAACGCGATGCCCTCGAAAAATGTGCCAACTCGACCGTCTCTCGAATACACAAAATTTTTACTTGCCAACTAGATTTTTCGAGACGATTCCAACTGAATCCGCTTCTTCATCTGAGATCTAGAGAATAAATTATGGATTTTTAATCCAAATTACAATTTCATATCGAATTGATTTATTTGCCCTTTTCCGTAAATTTAATTTTACATATTGTACGTAGCATGACATCGCATGAAATGACATATTGCATTACATATGCATGGTCACATTGCGTTGAGTTGGGTGTTGGTGCATGGTACTGTTATTCACCATTCTTGGTGAACGAGTGGTGAGCTTGAAAATGGGACTACTTCCAAAATAAAGATACACTTGTTGCATTTAATATAATTATAAATATAAATCATGCTTGCTCGCGAAGCAAGTTGGGTAGATCCCCTCCTAGGGTCAAAACACAAATCAATTGCAGACATGATCACCGTCAAAGTCCGTAAAATGTCTGAAGGCATACGACGATCTCGCGTGAAACCTAAAAGTCGCGGTCCTATAACAAACATACAGGATTTACTTAATTAAAAATTTGAGGTTTTTCCAATGGTTGAAGTCTTTGGATGAAACACTAATGATAGTTTTTCCACACTTAGAGTGTAGGTGCGAGCGAGCCTGGCCGGATTCTGGTTAGGAGCAGCGAGAGTCACATCTCATGCATGACACGTAACATTCTATATAGATTACATTTATTTATGGGAATGTGATTTAATGTTTACATATTGCCATTGCATATGCATTTTAGTGGGAGTAGCCCTTGTAGTGAGTAAATTTTCACTATAAGATTGCTCACCCCTGTTTTAAAATATTTTTCAGTACTAGAGGGTACATTAGAGCCTAAACCGATCCAGAGTTTCATAGAAAAGGCCTGGACAGGCCTACCAATTATATTTTATAACATTCCGGTTTAATACCCAAGCTTATGTAAATAATGAATCTTCAGAATATAAGTATAGTTTCGATTGTTCCAAAGGTAGTGTTAACATTTTCCAAAACCTTGTATTGTCTCGTATAAATTTTATAGGAGACAATCGGGTGGAGGAATTGAAAAAAATGACCCCTGGAATCGGGGGCGCCAACTTGGTATCGAGCTAGGTAAATGATACTGGGAGCCGAATGTGGTATCCACAAGCAATTCCCCGAAATAAGTACACTTTGGTAATAGAATTTAGGTATGCTAAGAATACCTGGGTCTGCATCATGCATTGTCAGGTGTCATGGTGTTTTCAGGCTATGGCACATGTCAGGTGATATGTGTAAGGATTTAGAATAATATACATGGTGATTTATATATAGAACACTATGGTTGTGTTACAACCTTAGGGTTCGGAAAACAAAATGAATGTGATAGTTCGAACTTATGTGTATTAGTGTTCTGGGCAAGATGCACCACTATGGAAAGGGATTTAACTGCAGTAGTTCATGATGTTAAAGTCTATTGCTATCATGTACCACATTAGTTAGACCGAGATGCACCAGCCAGTTAGACCGAGATAGAAATTTGAGAACTTTTATTGCTATTTGACACGGTGTATTTGCCAGCGTAGAAGATGAGACACCCGGGTGGTGGAGTAAAAACCCATGACCACCTATTGACTGTCAGACTCCATGCAGGTCATTGCCGCCGCTACCGCTACCCTTATGGAGGCAGGTGTGGTTACTGCCACCATCGCACGTCGGTGCAATCGGGAACCAAGTGGGGCCAAGCAACCTCCAAAGGTTCGAGGCACATGATCCGCCTCATTGTATGAGGAGACCATGGTGGCAGTCATTGTGTTTACTCGCCAATGAAAGGATACGTGGGCGCCAAGTATAAGAGGAAGGAGAATCAATCTTCTAGCTCTAGGAAGAAGCAAAGACTTCCTGCTTCTGCACGGATTTCAGTGACTCGGGGCCACGACTATCGTGGCCAAGGCCCGCCGAGGCTTCTACCCGCATCAGGCGCATGACACTACCACTGCCAAGGTCTGGCACATGAGACGAGATTTTCCATAAAGGTAAGGATCTCATAATTATGGGACATCACATTTCCACAATCATGGGGACAAGTGCCAACTAATTTTTCCTCCTCCTTACCCCAAAGATAGCCGTGGGAACCGATGTCATCCTGGCAAAAATAAGCACCTACTATTTCGCATATGGGCCACATGGGCCAGGGCATGGGTCGGGGTCGAGGCCAAGACTTCTAGGCCAGTACTTTAGGGACCCAAGGGCCTGTCTACGATGTGGTACTGCAGATTGAGCTTGCAGATCAGTCTGATATAACAAGTACGTTTCGGCTCTCACACTTCTTGATAAGAGTGTTTTTTAAATTCGGGTGCATCGTTTTCAAGTTAATTGCTGCATAATGTAAGAAAAGTTTGGGCTTAGATGTTGAAAACTTGGAAAAGCCTTTGTATGTGAATTCTAGGGAACTAGTGAGTGTTGATAAGTTATGCCTGATCAGAGCTAAGTAGATCTCGTGATTCTCGCCACTTGCACCCTTCAAAGCGGCTGACATATCGATTTTGATGTCATTCTTAGCATGGATCAAGCTGATGGCACACTCGGGTCGCCATATCGATTGTGGATAGTAGGAGGATTACTACCTACAATAACGCGAAATGTATCCATGTGACTTTTTAGGGGCTAAGTACGATGTTTTCCCCGCATTCATGCACGACTCCGGTGGAGTGTACACTGATGGTCAAGGCCAGTTCACTACAGAGGACCTGCGCAAGACAGATTCAGTCTACTCTGGGTGGTTTGCAGGGCTATGGACGTTTCGAGACGCAGCCACCCGGATTATCTCCGCATAGGATGTGTGGACTTTGTCATTGAAACCACCCCGGCACGCCGCCCATTTCAATGACTCCTCATAGATGGCATCGATCGAAATGGTAGGAACTCAAGGTCCAACTACATGAATTATCGGACAGTGTTTACTAGACCGAGTACCTCACCGCCGGGCGCTCCGCTTTGTTTGCTAAGAAAAAGGACAAGACTCTTCGACTGTGCATTGACTACTGACAATTGAACACGGTTACAATCAAGAATCTGTATCCCTTACCAAGGATTAATGACTTGTTTGATCAGTTAAGAGGGGCGCGAGTTTACTCCAGGAGAGATCTTCACACCAGTTATCATCAGTTGAGAGTTAGGGAGGCTTATATACCTAAGACAACATTTAGGATTCGATATGGGCATTTCGAGTTCACAGTGATGCCTTTTGGGTTAACAAATGCGCCAACAGCATTCATGGATCTCATGCATATGGTATTCCAACCCTATTTAGATCGGTTTGTTGTGGTCTTTGTTGACAACGCTGATCTTTACTCCCACCCGAGGATGCTTACGAGGGATCATTTGCAGACATTGTTCCCTAGGCACTCAGACCATCGGGGCAGGCGCCGTCTTCGCAGGCGTGTTTTGGCTTACGAAGGTGAGATTCTCGACACACGTCATGCTCCGCTTCGTGTGTGTCACGACCTTGAGAAGGTAGGAGAGGTTGCTATGAGTTACGAGAGGCCGGCCGGGCCTTCGAGGATACTTGAGAGCGTAAGTACAATTTTGAGTTATCTATTGCTTACCACCGAGCTTATCAAGTGTCCATGAAGTGTTCCACGCCTTCAGTTCTAAGTATACCCAGATCCACTCATGTAGTGGATTGGGGTGGAGAGATTACCGGCTGACACACATATGGGACCTTCGATGAGGGACCATTGCGCATCATGGATAGCCGGGATCAGGTTTTACGACGTAAGGCCGTAAGGCTAGTGAAAGTGTTGTGGCAACACAGAGGAGTAAAGGAAGCAACGTGGGAGCGCAAGGACACGATACGGGCCACCTATCCCTTCTTGTTTAGGGATGAAGGTATGTGGTTTAGTCATTTAATACTTAAATGGCTAGTTTATATGCATGAGGTTATGTACATTGCATATGCATGTGAGTTGATACGAATGTCTGTGGAATTTCGACCTAAATTTTTATGGGGAAGAATGTAAAACCCGAGAAAATTCAATTTTTCTGAGAAAAGGTAAAACGGTAATTATGGTCAAAAATCCAAAATTTTTCTAGATCTCAGATGACGAAACGGATTTCACCATTGAACGCCCTCACAAATCTAAATACTTACCCTTGTCGAATTTCGCGAATTCGAGACGGTTTGAATTTCACGTGCTTTTCTCGTGCATATGGGGTCCGGTGACATGTGGCATGATCATATGATGTCATGTGGTACCCCAGAATGAAGTGGACAATAATATGTTGTTATCAGCCACTATGTTACATGACGCACAAATGTAATAAATAATAATAAAGAAAAATAAGAGAATAAACATGGTGTTGACAAGTGGTAAGAGGGAAGGTGAGGGGAAGTTTCCCCCACTTGATCTCTACGTGTGAGAGTGATCCAAAAGAGAAATGAGGAGAAAAGAGAAAAAGAAAGAGAAAGAAGAAAGAGATAAGAGAAGAGAAAATGGGAAAGGAGAAATTGGAAAAGAAATGAAAATGAGATAAAGATGGAACAAACAAGGGAAGAAAGGGGAGGAAACCGGCAGTAAGGGGGTGAGCGTGAGGAAAAAAAAGAGGAAGAAAGTGTAGAGATAGAGAGAGAGAGAGAGAGAGAGATTCTATCTTCTCTCTAAGATCTACCGAGTTTAGGCCATCAGTTTTCGTCGGACCGTGAAGTAAAGTCGGTCCACGCGACGAGGGCTAATTTGGGAGTTCCGTCAAACTCCGTAATGTAAGGAAATTTCCTACTTGAACTATTTCAAGTTTAAAGGCCATTTAATGGCATAGGCTGTCTTTGAGGGCCGAAGTAGGCCTAAGTGTTTCATTCCAACATTCGACCTGGTTTCGAACAAATTCCGATGTGTTTGAAGGTTTGGTTTTGATCCGAGATTGATGTTATTAGGTTTAGTGTAAATCTTTATGTTCTCGAGTTGGTGACAAATGGAACCAAGCATGGTTCAAAATAGTGAAAGGGACTATGTGGTGCCATAGTTTCAGGTCCAAGATTGACCATTTTGTAAGTACACTTGATAGAATAATACGTCGAGGTGTGAAAATATTTCGTCTCGATATACTATTTTCACGGATGTAAAATTATATGTAGAAAATATATTAATCCATATTTGTTAAATGTTGCATGTAACATGACATCGCATGAAATGGCATATTGAATATCATATGCACGGTCACATTGTGTCGGGTTGGGTGTGGGTGCATGGTACTGTTATTCACCATTCTTGGTGAACGAGTGGTGATCTTGAAAATGAGACTACGTCCAAAATCAAGACTCACGAGTGTATGACATAATTATAAACAGTAACCATGTGCTCGGGGCACAGTTAGGTAGTTCTCCCCCCCCCCCCCCCCACACTCATGCTGGGTGAAAGACCCAAATCAATTGCAGTTAGACATGATCACCGTCGGTGCAAAGTCCGTAAAAATGTCGGAAGGCGTACAACGATCCTACGGTGAAACACCAAAAAAGTCGTGGCTCATAACAAAAACACAGGATTTACTAAATTAAAATTTTGAGGGTTTTCCAATGGTTGAAGTCTTTAGGTGAAACACCAATGATAGTTTTTCCACACTTGGAGTGTAGGTGCGAGGGAGTCGGTCGGGACTCGGGTTGTGAGCATGAGGAGTCACATCTCATGCATGACACGTAACATTCCATATATGATTACATTATTTATGTGGAATGTGATTAGATGTTTACATATTGTCATTGCATGTGCATTTTAGATGGGGAGTAGCCCTTGTAGGAAAATTTTCTACTGGGCATTGCTCACCCCATTTTGGGGAAATATTTTTCAGGTCCTAGAGGTACATTAGGAGCCGAAACTGATCCAGAGTTTTCGCTGGTGAAAAATACCTGGACATGCGGTCTAGTCAATTATATTTGTAACGCTCGGGCTGAATACCCGCTTTTTGCTATGTAAATAATCAATCTTGTAATAGAAATTTAGTTTTGGGGATTGTTCCAAAGGTAGTGTTAATATTTTCCGAACCTTGTATTGTCCGTATAAATTTTATAGAGACAATTATGTGTAGGAATCAAAAAAAAAACACCTTCTTGAAAATTGGGGCGCCACAAGTAAAACCTTTCGGGCTCTCATATGAGAACAATCTTTTATAGCTAAACCCAATAAATTACTCCAATCTGATGGCATTTTATTGCATTGTCTTTTGTAGGCACATTAAAATTCACTATTCTACTCAAGTATTCGTTTATATACCTCTTGAGTTTCAGAACATGCAAGACGTGTGATGTCCTGCTTTAGGTACACAAATACTTCTTTAAAAACTTGCCTAGTATGCCCACTTATCCATGCAACAAAATTAACACTTGAATATCAGTAACTAACAAATATTAGAAAATATATATTGACAACAAAAAATGAAATCAACTTGGTTTTTCAAAACAAAATTAATGAAATATATGTAGATTTTTAGGTCAGAGAATATTAAGACATGTTTGTTCACAATTTGGAAGACTATTTTTCTTTGAAAATAAGGAAAATGTGAAAACACCAATTTAAGAGAACACGAAAATTATGCTCTCTGTGTTTTTAGAAATTGTTCTCAATAACAAATTTCAATAATAGGAACTGTGTCGCCTTAGTTAATAAAGGCATGAACTCTTTAAAAACAAATTTTTCGATACTCAAGTTATGCCCCCACTAAAATTTATAAATACTAAATTATACCAAAGCTTTCATATACTTAACTTTGTCCCCACTAATATTTAATCCCTTCATTCTTGTCTAAGCAACATAAATTACCATCTCCGAGACTTGTACTCTATTTAACCTCATTTGTCATTGTTTTCATGTTCAAATTGGTGCTTTGCTTCGTTATTATACCATGAAAATAAATTAACAAATGGCAAATTGAAGTCCAAATAAGAGGACGTGGGTGTTGGTTTATAGCGGAGGTCAAACTTTGAAATCTATGAAGATGGAAGTTAAGAGGAAAAACATGCTGCAGGGACTATATTGGCAAATTAGGTTGCTGAGCTAGCTTGCAAATGCACTCCAATCCAATCATGTTGATATTGTTTGCTTTGAATCAAAGGAGTCCTCACTGCTTTAAAAACACGTATTTATATAGTGGTTATAAAGTTTTTCCCTTATCCGATGTGGGATGTGACAAACACCTTCATGCATACAATGTCCTCAAGTGTAACATCCTATCAGCCTCAAGGGATCATAACAAGCGCACAAATACTCCCATACGGGGCTAAACGAAATGGACCCTCACACCGAGTCGAGATCGCTCGATACCATCCTGTAATTCACCTAGTCCAACCATATAAATATTGTCCGTTTTGAGCCCAAATGGCTCTCATGGCTTTAAAACGTGTCTACTAAGTTGAGATAAACTCATACTTATATAATGCTAGGAAGTTTCTCCTCTATCCGATATGGGATATGACATAGTTTGTGCAAGGAAAAAGATGGTTAAGAGCATCTCCAACAAACTCTATATATAGAGATTTGGAGGGCAAAAGTCACACTTCAAAAGTTTTCAATTTTCATCTCTAAAATAGAGATGTGAATAGTGCATCCTTACTATTGGACATTCACTATTCAAAACTCTAAATATAAAGATGATGAGACCTACATTCCCTTTATTTTATTATTATACTATTATTCTTTTCATTATTTTATTATTATAATAAATAAATAATTATTTTAATGATATTTTTATAACATATTTTTATTTTTTAAGATATTTTACTTTATTATTTATTATTATGTTAAATTTTGAATTATTTTTCATATATAGTGTAAAATGATTTTAATATATTCATTTAATAGCATTCACTTATTTTTAATAATTTATACTTTTTCTTAAAATTATTTAATTTTTATTAAAATTATTTTTTGACATCAGATATAATATTTTTATTATTCAAGTTTATATTGAAAATGAAGATTGTTCATTGAAGTTAGATAATAAAACATTAAGATTTTTTTAATTAATAAAGCTATACTTATAAATAAAAATAGAACTTCAAATGGAAAAAAGAACATAGAAATTACATCATATGATGTTTTGCATAATATTTACTTAAAATAAAATTGATTAATCAGAAGAAACATTGTTATTATACCTTTCTCATAAATGCACAATTAATGCATTTCAAAAGTGTAAGAATATTTTTTTATCTTTAATTTTTTTTTATGGCGAGCAAGAAACCATTGAAATTGTTATGTTTTATCTAATATCATTTAAACTTTCGAAACAAGGAACCATTGAAATTGTTCTATTTTAGCTATTATTATATTAATTTCCAGCACAAACATCACATTCAAATTAACAATGCTCCCATGAGCATCAAATTCGTCTTCTATAATCATATTATGCATACTGACATAATATCATTAAGCATTTGTTTCTCCCAATAACGTGTTGATCCTTTGATAATTATAATGAATATAACGTGAAAATTATAGGGGTGATTTACCACCATATTAGTTTTTGTATTTTATTTTTATCATTTGGTTATAATTTTAATGTAATTTCATTATGTAGCTTTTTTAATGTTGTTTTATTTTCTAATGTAATATTATGCTTTATAATATAATTTATTAGTTTAAAGAGCACTTTTAGGTTTTTAATCTATTTTTATTTATTATAATTTTATTTAATATAATTTTATATTTATACTTAAATAAAAAGTAAAAGTATTTCTTATATCATATTTTTAAAATATTCTTATTTTAAAAAATCAATGTTTGAACAATGAATAGTGATTTGGAGTTGAAAATAGAGATTGCTTATTTGAGTTGAGTCTCTAAAATACTTAATTCCATCATCTCTAAATACGGTAAGACGATGACAATTGGAATTGAAAATAGATATTCATTATTAGAGATGCTCTAATTAGGTGCAACAAAGTGTAAACTAAAAAAGTAGTAGTTCAAATTAGAGCATTAAGCAAAAGGCAAGGAGATATATCTTTTATGAGGTTATATAGTTTTATGGAAGCAGTGGTGGACCTAGAAAATATACTCAAGTGGGGCAAAATATTATCAGGGGGCGCATTGTAGCACGATAATTAGGTAATTTGTTTCCAACATCAAGATCAAGAGATCAATTCCCATTGAAAGCAATTATTTTCAAAAATTTAGGTCGACTTCCCTTAGGCACACCTGAATCCACCCCTATATGAAACAAGAGATCAGATGGCCCAAAACTCGGGGGCTGTCGACCAACCGTCAACCTATGGAAAACTTATGGATGTCGGGTAACCCGATACCATACTATTTTGTCCCCTTTACTGGGACTCATAATTTAACAAAAATCGGACATAATCTCCTTTGTACAGGGAGCTCTACCCCAAAATACAACATGTACAATAGATAATAGCATGGCCCATCCGGGGCCAATTATCATATCATGACCTCTCCGGGTCCATCTACGAGTAAAAATGACCACATTTTGCCCATTTATCAATACTCAAACATAATGCACAAGGCTATAATACCATAGTCCTTAATAGTTTAATTACAATACTCTTTACACAAAAACATATATCAAAACAATTTGTTCTAATATATTTTATAAAAGTAAGAACCAAAGCCACAACTCGGCTTTCTTCACAATGGCAGCCTCAAGTGAGCCTTGTCTCCCTGCACACTCCCTGTACTTGAAAGGTCCCACGACTGTAAGAAGAACGCCTAATAAAGAACTCCTACAGAGCTACTCCCACCCAGTGCACATGCAATGGTCATGTCACAAAAAAAAAAAAAAAAAAAGAACACATTCCAATCAAGATTATGCAAACCTAGAATGGAATTCTACATGTCATGAATGAAATGCGACTCACCATGTCCCATGTACCGAGTCCTCACCGACTCCATCAAACCCAAGTCCCAACCGACTCCTATCACACAATGCATAAACCTACGTGAAAATCCATCATTCTCGATTAATTCCATTTGATCATTTTTACAAAACAAATTTCATTTGTTTTTCAAACCAAAAGCTTTTTGGATGTTACATCTCAATGATCATTTATATTCAAAATCATGTGTCTTTTTGTGGGTAGCGAATTCCGAGGTCTCATCCTAGGCATCGCAAGCCTTCCTACACTTTCACAGGCTTTCACTGCTGGACACATATGTATAACCAAAACTAACGGGGATTTCACCCGAGGGGGTGTCTATCCCTACTTGCTAATACCTAAAACATATTTTCATTTTTCGTTTCCATTTTGAACGTGCAACCCTGTTAAACGTTGTCCCACCGTACCGAGCCCACCCAATCAAACACCAAACACAATGTTGATTATAACCATGCACTCACACCCATTTCATGCGATGTCCCCTTGCATATGCAATGCGATGTACCATCTCATGCTTATACCATGCCTGCATGCATATGATGAGTGCTATATGGACAATTTTACCCATGCATACTCCATGCATCATGGACAATTATATCAAACATGCATGTAATATCCACAAAATTTCATTCATGTCAATATATCATACGCGCATATATCAATATCACAATCAAATCATTACTTAGTCAAGCAACGACGCACTTTATCCTCTAGGCTAAATTATGACACAACATGTCCACAAAATAGCTTACAACATGCCATGTAATGACCATGTCAACACACACCATTCATCACATGTCAATACATTAGGAAACACATATTGACATCCAATCAATTACTACAAAGCATGTCATTCAAACTCAAGCAATGACAACCTCATCCTCAAGACCAATTGTGGCATAGAGATGCCCATAAAACATTCCACACAACAAGCCATAACAAACCACGGGATAGTTCTGAACTCGGTTCAGAAAACTAGCCCCCAATGGGCCCCAAAAACTGACACTGTAAACCATTAAATGCCCTAAGCCGAAAGGCCCCGAAAATGCACTAATAACTTGTTATGAGGTCCGATTTTGGTGATTCAAAAGCCTATCATCGTGCCTCGATAGAGCTACAATTTCTCAAGGGTACTAGTCTAAATTCTCCCTTTTTCTAACCACCAGCCCCAAAACTAGACATCATATGTGGTCAAACCGTGGCACTATTCCCATAACCCATTATTTTGCCAAATGTACTTCCTTAGGCAAAATGGCCAAACAAATTTCAGTGGTATTAAACTCAACCAAACAACCCCTATAATAGAAAATAAACCAAAGTATGAAGAATCTCTACCTCATGGAGTGTATAAAAAAGTCTAGGAAGTCCCGTTGACACTTCTTAAACCCGAAACCTTTGATTTCCCGAACTCCTCACTTGAATCCTCAAATAAACTCGGTATGTTCTGGCATCCATGTGCGTAGCCCTCGCCGAAAGTAGATGAATTTTTTTTTTTCTTAGCCCACTACCCGACCACCCGATCTTTGTAGATTGTAGAGAGAAGTTAGAGCTCTCTCTCTCTCTCTCTCTCTCTTCTCCTCTCACATTTTTCCTCCCAACTTAAATATGATATTTTCTGCCAAAAATCCCCTTTTTAACCCCTTTTTGTCAATTTTAAATATGTTCGCGACTTATTTGCGTTTCTATCCTGAAACAATTTATTTCATTCCGGTTCAAGTTTAATTTATTTTAAATGAACTTTTCTTAATTTATTTTCAATTTTTGAAATTTTTCTCAAAAACTCGCTTTTTTCTTTTCAAGATATACTTATGCTCCAAAAATCGTGAAATCGACTGTTCGAATTTAACGAAATTATCCGAGTAGCTAGATTTCAGCACTTAACTAAATGATGATCCTCCGCTTTGGTCATCCGAGATCTAGAAAAATTACAGTTTTGAAACTTCTACACTAGCGAGCAATTTACTGCTTCAGCTTTAGACAAACCACTTAATTCCTGTTTCTTGCGCACTCTCTAGTCTTTCTCAAAGGAGTCGCTCTCTCTCTCTCTCTCTCTCTCTCTCTATCTCTATATATATATATATATATATATATATATATATATATATATATATATATATATATATATATTCTTAGTATAGTTTCTTCACAGTAAGGATAACCCCAACTTTCTTAAGGATTATGGAGCAATAAGTGGCTTAAGAAATTAAGTTTAAGGAAAAGGAATTGCATCTTGGTAGGTGGGCTCTAGAGGCAAGATGCTTTAGAAATTAATATTGTGAATGAAGTGTGGGTGTGATTTCTCCATTGTAGTGACTTTTAACATTTATCACTTATAGCAAGCTAAATTTTTTATGCATGTAAAGTATGGCATAACTACCACACACATGTTTTAAGTGATGGGTGAGGGTTCTTATAAATAGCATCAGAGCAAATCCTCCAACTTGTGAGAATATGTTTGACCCTTGGTATGTTTATAGGAGGGGAAAATGATTTATTTGTCATATCCCATATCGAACATGGGTGAAAGTTATTAAGGTTTTATAATGATAAACCCTCTAATTCAGAGACTTGTTTAAAGGTATGAGGGGCTCCCTTTAAGCTCAGTGCGCATCTAAGTAGTGCCTAGTGGAAGGGCTGCCCCAAACTAATTTCCTATCAGATTTATAAATTCAAGCTCAAACGCCATACTCAGCCTGATCAAAAGGCAAGGTAAAACGTCCCTTCCTTCCTCTCTAAATATTAAGCTATTAAGCTAAAAGGCCAAGTTTAAAAATTTTTTAAAACTTATATTACTTAATCTCGCCCCACTGGTCCTAATCCTGCTCCGCCTACTACTTTCTAAGCCTAAAGCTAATAATATCTTCATGATTTTGTACATGTCATTGCAATCATGGCCTAATATATATGTGTGTGTTATATTAATCAAATGTGATATGAGAGAATATAATTTTTTTAATCTCATTTGAATAGCCCTTGAAGCTTGGCTTAAGTGGTAAAGGAATTGGAAGGGGTTGCGAGAGATCCCATGTTGGAATCCAAAGTCTAGCTCGAGTGGTAAATGAATGAGAAGGTGTTACGAAAGATCTCATGCTCGAATACTTATGAGAATATAGTACTACAATGTAACATATATGCAAAATCAATATAAGAAAAAAATCTTATTTGAATAAAATACTATAAAAATGAAGTTTTTTTTAAGTAAATACTATAAAAATAGTTGGAAAATAATTAGATGGAATTTATAAGTGATTTGGAAACTTTTTCTTAAAATAATATAAAACTATTTTCTTAAAAAGAAAATTAAAAATGTCACAATTTTTTTGTAAATGGAAAAAAAATTACCATCAATTACTTTTATTTTTGTTTATTTTATTTTGAAAAGAAAAATGATTCTAAAAAACGCCACAAAATGTCCCCATATTTCACCACATTTATTTTCCTTATTATTTTTTCCACAAAAAGAAAGAAATAATCCTTTCTAAACCATTTGTATTATATTTATTTTTCATTTTTTATTTTTTTATTTTTTATTAAATGATAACCAAAAATAAAAATTGAGATTCTATGATCCGAAAAAGAGAGTGAAAAACCAACTAATAAACAAACCCATATCATATTTTAACCAAAAACACAATCCAAAAGCGAAAAACAATATGGATTCATCTCCTTTCCAAGAGTCAACTCCTTTTCCATGAGTCATCTTCTTTTCCATGAGTCATCTTCTTCTCACATCATCACTGGATTGGAAAAAAAAATCCAATCTCTTAATGAGATGCTTTAAGATAGATAAGAAAATAAATCCAAATTCTTAAAATATCCAAGAAATGATAAATACTTCATAAATAAGGTAATGATATCAAAGAAAACTAAACCTTTGAATGGTATTTCATTAAAACACTCTTTCAAAAGGAATAAATCTAAACCTTATTTATTCTTTTTTGACATCATTTCGATAAAAATATCCTCATTATTCTTTGTAAAATAACATTTTCTTTTCAAAGATATATATAAATATATAAAATGGTGAAGATGGGTTTTTGTCCAAAAATGAATTATTTTTCAAGGAAAAACATGGGGAGGGTTAGATTTATGAGTTTTGGATCAAAATGACATTTTTATTTAAAAAAAAAATTATTCTAGATCAGAAACTTTTGTTCAGAATAGCCTTTAAAAATATTTTTTGTTCAGTCTTAATTAAAATAACAAAAAAAATGAACAAAAATGAACTTTTGTTATTTTTTTTTTGTTATTTTTGAATTAAAGCTGCAATTTGCGGTTTTTTAATTAAATTGAATAAAATAAAATAAAAATCGAACCATCTCTCCTTATTGGCATAAGGGATTATTTTGAAAAAAGTTTCACAAGTCCGATATAATGAATAATTTTTTTTTATAAAATGGGTTATTTTGAACCTAAACTCTAGATTTACAAAACATTTGGTTATTTAACCAAATATTTCTTCTCTCAATTCACATGTCAGTTGGATTTGAATTTAATGATAAGTATCCTATACTATCTATAAAACCCACTTTAATATTTTTCTGTAACTCACCCTAGCCTATCACCACCATCAAGAATGGAAAAACCATTACATCTCGCAGCAGTGATTCTCATGCAGCCGCAATGCTGGGGTCTTCTCCCGCCGCCTTTTTCTTGCCTCGGCGAGGCATCAACGTCACCATCATCACCACCACTGCAAATTTTCCAGAATCCATTCCAAAGTCTCCAAAAACCCCAGAAATCTCCATTTCCGTCATCCCATTTCTGGAGTTGGCTGACCATTGAAAGGGATAGAGAACACTGCTGATTTCCCTCGGGTATCTCCGATTTCCTCTCATCCAGCTGGACCAAAAAAGCCTAAAGAACCATTTAAGGAGATTCTCAGAGATATGTTTGAGAGTGGCTGTCCTCCCATTGCTGTAATCTCCGACGTCTTCCTCGGCTGGACGCTTGACTGTTGCGATTCTTTTGGTGTTCCTAGATTGTTAACATGCACGGCATGAGCGATTATCTCAAGCATTACTGGTTAAAACAGGAATCCATATTGAACACATTTTGGGATTATTGCCTAAGGATGTCATACACTTCCCAGATTTTCCGACCCCGTTTCCAGTAAAGCGAGCAGACTTCGTGCACATGAAACATGACCCTAGAGGGAGTGAAATGTTCTCTTGATAGAGGAGATGGCCAGAGGCGGATTTGAACAGTTGGGGGTGATTGTGAATAGTTTCGAAGAAATGGAAAGAGAGCATATTCCTGCTTTGGAATCGCTCTATAAGGAAGCCAAAGCATGTTCGTAGGACTCTACTGCTGTCTGGATCAAATCGATAATGAAGAAGCAAAGATGATGACGGAATGAAGATTATTGTCCGTACATCGATTGGCTGGACAAATTACAGGTAGGCTGGGGGAGCGTGATTTACGTGTCATTTGGACTGGGAAGCAAAGGTAAGCTGAGGAGCAGGTGGAAGAGATAGCCTCGGCCTGGGAGGATAGCGGCAAAGAGCCGTCAGATGTGGGTGGTGAAGTCCAAGACATGGGAGGCGCCGCCGGGATGGGAGGAGAGGGTGGAGGGGAGAGGCTTGGTGGTGAGAGGCTGGGCGGAGCAGCGGAGAATCCTAGCGAATTCAAAAATCGGAGGATTCTTGAGTCACTGCGGTTGGAACTCGGTGCTGGAGGGGCTGTCAATGGCGGTGCCAGCTGTTGAGCCACGACCGGAGCTGAGCAGCCAATGAATTCAAGATTGTTGCAGACTGGTTGGGAGCTACCAAGGTTTTTGAAATGAGTGATGGGGGTGTGGAAATCGTTGGGAGGGAGGCACTGCAGAGAAAGTGAAAGAGTTGATGGTGGGAGAAGAGGGTGAGGAAGGCTAGGAAAGGCAATGGAAGTGGAAGAGGATGGCAGCTGGAAGTTATGAAGACAGGTGGTTCTTTCCTGATACAAATTGAATGAAATGATAGAGTGTTTGGCTCTTAGAAGAAAGGAGGCCTATATATAAAATGTATTTATGTTGGGTTTGCTGTTGTCGGGAATGAAAAGGAAAAAGAAAATATGCAAAAATAATAATAATGTTTGGATGTTCAATAAAAATATCCAAGAAATTCAATATAAATAAAGTATGTTTCCTAAAGCAGAGGATGAAAAATAAAAACATGTCTGAACTTCTTTAATTTTATTTTTTACTTTCTTTCTTTCTTTTGTCTTTTTTCTTTCTCTGTTTTCCATTATATTTACTGTAGCCTTGATGTTTGTTTTACCGTATCTTGTTGGGAAATTTTATGGACTCTTCCCTCTATATTGGTATTGTCCATTTTGAGTCTAAGTCATAGTTTTGTTGTTGGCTTCTCCTTAAAACGGTCTCATACCACCGTGATATCGGGTCCATACTCACTCACAAGCCTTCCCATTCTTCCCCTGACGTAGTGACTTCGGCTCACACCCAACAATCCTCCTCGAACAAAGTTCCACCAAGAATCCTTGTTCACACGGTTAAGTTTGAACCTCGAGCTTTGATACCACTTCTAGTGAGAGTTTGTTTGAATATTTTTGGTATACATGGAATACACCTGCAGAAAACTGAACATAATCATGTGGATATTTCATGATAAAAATACAATTTCAAATACATATACAGGTTTGTAACATACCTAAATCAATTGCGATTGCCATGATGGATATGTTTGAATCAAAGGAAGATGATGATGTTGGTCGTGGTTTTTTTCAGTCTTCTATGGGAATGGTGTTTGAAAGTACATGTATGAGATTTATATAGCCCATATACTAATCTTAGGGACAATAACCACAAGTTTCCATTTTTTATTTTTATAAATTGCTACTAAGCTCACCATAATTTCTATATAAAATTTTATACTAGGCATCTACAATATTCACCCATATTTACTGATTGCTACGTCTCGAGAGCCCCCAACTAGACTATATAATGGATCACTGAATTTGACTCACTTTTGATGAATATGAGATTCCATGTGCTACTCATTTACATATGAATCCAAACACGGAAAATGCTAACATATATATCACTGGGTGTCAACATATATCAGTACATTATATTTTCTGGATACACAAATAGAACATACAATGACTTAGTGCTATATTTGTCCTTTTAAGTGTCTGTTTGATGGTTATTTTAAGAATTGTTTTTAACTTCTTAAAAGTGTTTCTCTGAATTTTATGTTTGACAAGATTTAAGAAACATTTCTGAAAATATAAAAATTACTTTTAGATTAGAAAATCATGATTTATATCCTTTTTTTGAAAGAAAGAAAAACAATAGTGAGATGTTCTTGTGTTCTCAAAACTGTTCTTACATTATTATTCCCTGTTGATTTATTTGCTTGAAAAGATTGTCTTTTAACAACTTGTGAGAACATTAGATTACAAAATCAAATCTATTTCCTAAAGAAATTATTAATAATTATAAGTCGTTAGTTTGTAAACTACTAGGGGTAAAGGGTTGGGATGGGATTATGGAAGTCTCCAAGTTCTAGTTCCAATAGTGACAGAAACGAAAAAAGAAAAAAAAAAAAGCAGGACCTCATAGTATGAATTCAGTCCACTTTTGATTTGTCATAAAGTTGTGCTTTCCTATTTAGATTAGAACATGCAATTGGATTGAAACTGCTTTGTGTCCAAATTTGTATTGGTACTGCTTTGTTTGCTTGTTACTCCATCATGTTTAGTTCATTGTGGTAGAGCGTTTAATGTTTCAAAAAGGTAAGGCATGGGGAGGGCAGAGGTCCCGAGTTTGAGTCTCTAGTGGGAATAGCTCAATTACATTGTAAATCAAGTGCTTTGAATCAGAAAAAAAAAAAAATTCATCATCTAATAGTGTATGTAAAACCCGAGAAAATTCAATTCTTTCGAGAGCAGTGAACTGCACTCGGGTCAAAATCCGAAATATTTTTAGATCTCGGATGAAAAAACAAATTTCACCGTTGAAATCGTCTCATGAAATCTAGCTACCACATCGACCGTCGACCTCGAGATAATGCACCTTCACGCCGAGACATGTGGGATGTGGTGACACATGACATGATCATATGATGCCATGTGGTACCCCAATGGAGTGACACATGGCAAAAGCCATGTGGTGCAAGTGAAATACATAGCTCACATTTAGCCATATGTTACATGATGCAATAAATAGAATAAAGAAAATAAAGGAAAATAAGAGAATAAACATGGTGTTAACAAGTGGCAAGAGGGAAGGTGAGGGGAAGTTTACCCCACTTGATCTCTACGTGTGAGAGTGATCCAAAAGAGAAATGAGGAGAAAAGAGAAAACGAAAGAGAAAGAAGAAAGAGATAAGAGAAAAGAAAATGGGAAAGGAGAAATTGGAAAAGAAATGAAAATGAGATAAAGATGGAACAAACAAGGGAAGAAAGGGGAGGAAACCGGCAGTAAGGGGGTGAGCGTGAGGGAAAAAAAAAGGAAGAAAGTGTAGAGAGAGAGAGAGAGAGAGAGAGAGAGAGAGAGATTCTATCTTCTTAGGATCTTACCTGAGTTCTGGGTCGCCACACCCTGACCGTGAAGTAAAAGTCGGTCCATGCAACAAGGGCTACGCTAAGTGGTACCACAAACCCTGGAGTTCACAACCCATAATGTAAGGAAATTTCCTACTTTAACTATTTCTAGCCTAAAGTTCATTTAATGGCATAGGTTGTCTTTGGGGGCCGACCAAACGATGTCAATCCTAACATTTTGGACTAATAGCAATTTGGGACTAGTTTCAAACAGCCTCAATATGTTTAGTTGTCTGGTTTTGATCCCGATTGATGTTTTCTGGTTTAGTGTAAATCTCGATGTTCTCTTAAGTTGGTGACAAATGGAACCAAGCATGGTTCAAAATGTTGAAAGGACTCGTGTGGAGCCCCGCTTTTTATGGGTCTAAGTATCGACCATTTTGTGTTGCCTCGATAGAACATATGAAAATATCTCGTCTAATATACTATTTTCATGGATGTAAAATTATATGTAGAAAATATATTTATCCAAGTTTGTTAAATGTTGTATGTAGCTTATTGTGCATGTAGCATGACATCGCATGAACTGGCATATTGCATTTCATATGCATGGTCACATCGCTGTTGGGCGTGGGCAAAGGAGATTGTTATTCACCATTCTCGTGAACGAGCGGTGAGCTTGAAAATGGGACTACGTCCAAAATCGAGATTCACGAGTGTATGACATAATTATAAATATAAATCATGTGTGTCTGGGCGAAGCAAGTTGGGGTAGATCCCCCCCAAGGGTGAAAGACCCCAATCAATTGTGGTTAGACATGATCACCATCGCTAAAGTCCGTAAAATGCTCCAAGGCGCATCTATCCTACTCTGAAACCCCAAAAAAGTCGTGGCCCAAAACAAACACACAAGATTTACGAAATTAAAAATTTGAGGGTTTTCCAATGGTTGAAGTCTTTAGATGAAACACCAATGATAGTTTTTCCACACTTGGAGTGTAGGTGCGAGTTAATTGGCCTGGGACTCTGTCAGGAGTACGAGGAGTCACATTCATGCATGACACATAACATTCCATATAAGATTACATTATTTGGTGAATGTGGATTGGATGTTTACATATTGCATTGCATGTGTACTAGATGGGGAGTAGCCCTTGTAGGAAAATTTTCTACTAGTATTGCTCACTCAAGCCGTGAAATATTTTTCAGGTACTAGAGGTACATTGGGAGCCGAAACCGATCCAGGAGTTTCGTTGTGAAAAAGGACGTATTGTGGCCTAGTCAATTATATTTTGTAACGTTATGGGTTGAATGCACAATTCTTTTCTCATATAACAATAAACTGCAAATAGAAATTTAGTTTTGATCGTTCTGAAGCAGCAAAGGTTAACATTTTTTGGAACCTCAGATTGCCCTGTATAAATTTTATATGGTAATTGATGTGGAGGAATTGAAAAAAAAAATGACCCTAAATATGTATGCTACAAATTGGAATCGGAGCTTAGGGTAAACGATTTTTCAGGGAGGTTTCCATTATAGGTATCCACAAGTAAATTCCTAAATACAATGTGTTGGTAATAGAATCTTTAGGTATACTAATACCTCGGGTCTAGATCATGCATTGTTTGCAGGTCAGGGTGTCATGCGGTTTTGTGCTTAACATGTTGTGTGATATGTGTGGTGATTTGTGTGAATAATATACATGGTGGATTGTATATGGAACACTAGGGTTAGAAAACATAACCTTAGGGGTTCAGAAAACAAAATGAACGTGATAGTTCGGGAACTGATGTGTAATAGTGTTTAGCATTATGCACCACTAAGGAAAAGGGATGAACGATGTAGTTCATGATATTAAAGTCTATTAGTGGTTTACATGTGCACTACTAGTTAGACTGAGATGCACTACTAGTTAGACTGAGATAGAAAATTGAGAACTCTATTGCTATTTGACATGTGTAGATGGCTAGAGGGCAGGATTGTGGTGGTAGCGAGTAAAAACCCACGACCACCGCTTTGACTAATGCACTTCCATGTAGGTTGTTGTTGTTGCGACCGCTACCATTATCAGAACGACTGCACCAAATAATACAAGTTTTTAAAACGTTTGACCAAGTTTGACCAACAATTAAGATGTGGGCCCAAGTCGACTTTTTCAAGGATGGATAATTTTGGTTGATTAAGACACCACTGTAGACTCCTCGCCACACGAGTTCATAGATCTGTCAACTGGCCAAAACCGACTTACTTCGATAAAAGTTATGGTCTCTAGGTGCCCGCATTAAATGCATTTTATCAATGTCCAAAGTCGCTCTTCGCACCCTAGCAACCCTTAGCCCTATATAAACATAGTTCTGGTATGCCAGAGAACCCTAGTCTAACACACTCATTTTGAGTCTAAAGTTCTAGAGAAAACTCCCCAAACCTTGAACACCGAACCTGGTCGCCACCCATTTGTGCATCAAACTGCTTCGCCGGGAGGCGTCACGGCCACCACCCTCGCATCGCCACGGCCAGGGAGGAGGAGCACGGCGAGGCAATCTTGCCGATAAAATTTCCCGGCCAGCCGCCGCCGGATCGCCGGATCGGTCGGCATAGCAAATACGGAGGTACCACTGGGTCTCCGGATTTTGTGTTTTCCCAGCCATTTCAGGCCGACCCATACCTCCCTCCCACCATTTTGGACCCTCCGAACTCATTTCATGGTCCCTTCATCTCCTGCGCCCGCTTCGGCGTTATACAACAAAACAAAGTCACCACCTTGATCAGTTTCCGCGCCACCACGGAAAATATTATCGCGCAAAATGCTTCGCCCGTCTCTGCTTCGCTGATATAAACAAATTGATAGAATGCTTGGTTAGTCTATCTTTCACATTTGGTGCAATTATTCAAGGTTTAGATCCATCAAAACAACAACAACATGAAAACAAACATTAGAAGTGAAGGCCTAATATTTCATGAAATGAAGTCCAATTTCAACAGTCAGTCCGCAAAGCTCCAAATTCCTTCTGGCATCGGTCCATAGGCAACAACTGTATAACGGGACACGCTCAGTCCATCCTAGATAGTTTCGCCGCTTAAGATTATTCAAAGACATTTGGTGAGTCACAATGTTCGTCTAGTTTAATGAGCATAATGGTATTTTTATTTATACATAGCGCCACGCTGAATCGAGACGCTCCTACTGCAGGCCGTGACCGGCATCCGTAAATTGCGGAGCGGTTTACATGTTTTTAATCGCTTTCTGGGGTATTATTAAGATATATACTGTGGTTAATTATTATATATATAACTTATTTGGCCTAACTACTGATTATAAGTAAATATAATACATTCGCTGTTATATAAACAAGTTATCATTTCATGGATTTTGTCAACATTTTAAATATTTGAAATTTCATCGAGTTCATGAACAAATTTGTATTTTAATACTTGGTATATGGATTCGAGGTTTTAAACCATTTTGAAAAAGTTATTGATTTAAGAAATGGATTTTTGAGAGACTTTGTGAAATGATTATAAATGATGTATTGTTGGGAAATGTTACAATGATTATAATCGGGTTTACTCTAAAGGTTTATTAGTTGCCACGCAGATGTCGTCTACCCGGTTTATTAGTTGCCACGCGGATGCCTGTTCACCAAGGTTATTACCGTGCGATCAGTTTACCCGGCACGTCGGTTAGCCAAGCCACGCGATCGGGCCTCACCCGGTTGGTTAGGTTGCCACATGATGTCTGCCCACCCAAGGTTAGTTGCCACGTGATGCTCCGGGTTTACCCGGCGTTTATTGGCTGCCACTTGCACGGTCAAGCCACCGACGGTTTACTATGGATATATGGCACGATACTATTATTAAGCCTCCGTAAAGTATAACCATCTCAAAATTATGGTTATCATTTCTTCATGATTATTTTCTTACGACATGATGGCTATATATTTTATGCTCAATTTTAGGTTGTGAACAATCTAAGGTTGCAAGGTTCTTTGATAATGATGTTAAGCAACCTTTAAAGAATTCCTCATGATTTAGGTATAAATTTAGGTTTTGTGAAAACGTTTCCGTCAACCCTTATGTAGTTATTAGCCAGGTCTTTAGGAGAAGAAACTTTCAAAATAAAAACATTATTTTCCATATAAACATACACTAATCGTAGATTTATTATTCAACGTTTTATTGTTTTAATCTTACTTCTAGGTCAAGGCATTCAGAGATCTACCGCGCCAAATTCTTCTACATCACTTTTCTACTGGCAGTCAAGTAGATTCTATCTTATCTTTCTGCCTTTGTTTCTATTTCCTACACCTATGGCTCGTTGTACCCCTAAATTGCAAAACACTCTAGAATGTTCTCGATCTAGTATTGAACCCATGAGTCCTTATCATGTGTGTTTGTGGTTGTGACCTATAGTAAGATGGGCCTATTGTGGATTTTGAGCTATTGTGGAACTTTTTTATATATATATATATATTTGAGGTATTATATTAATACAGTGTTACTTTCTTTCTAAAGTTTGGGTCCCATCGACACTCTGGGGATTGTACAGCTGGGAACTTCACTAGCGGACCTCACACCAAACTTTTGAAGGGTTTCGGCCTGGCCTCAGCGCCGTATCGTAGCCTCTAGGTTTCTAAATTGGGTCAGACATCACGTGCAACTCATCCAAGAGTTTTCAGATACCTTCCTAACCTTATCCTTGAAACTAATTCTGTTTCATTTATTCTTGAAAATAGTTTTTCTTCCTAATGGCGCCCAGAGGTAGACGTAGTATTCAAAGAAGCTTCAAGAAGTTCCGATGCACCTACTTATGAGAGAATCTTGTCGAGCGCCTGCCTCGATCACTGAGAGATGGGTTTACTAGTGTTACCGCTGATCGTGCCCATAGGCTTGGAGTAATGGGTTTTGATGGCTCCATCGATCCCATGGTGGCTTTATCCTCGCTGTTAGATGACACAGAAGATTTTTGACGAGGGTATGTAATCATCCGATGAAGATGAGTCGATAGCCGGTTTTCTTCGCTGTGGGGCAAGGCAAGGAAGTGGTGGGCATATGAGAGACTAGGAAATGTCACAAGCACTGGGGCAATAGCTCAAGACTGCTTTTCACACCGAGTCACTCACCTCTTTGTCGAGACTAAGAGGCTAGAGTTTGAGATCGCCACTTAGGGTAGCATGACGCTTCGAGTATACGAGCGTAGATTCGCAGAGCTATCTGATTTCTTCCCAATTTGGTCATGATGAGGTCACAGGAAGAGAGGTTTCTCGATGGATCGAGTGAGCTGATAGCTTCAGCCTCTCAAAGTTCCAACTATCCATGTATCACGATGAGAGACGCCCGGCTTCAGAGGTGGAGACTGCACCTGCTACGCCCATACTAAGCGCGATCATACGATGGATTATCTTCGGGAAGCCCCATCAGGATCATCTAAGAGGGGGTAGTCGTACCTCCCGATCTTCTGGCAAATAGAGGATCCAAAGTGGGGATGTGACGGTGCCGTTTCAGCAGGTTTCGTAGGAGGTGGACACAACAATGTGGTTCTCGATTTCAATCATGAGTGCATAGTGAGGGCCACTTTCTCAAAGGTCTCTGTAATCGTGACGGTTTTCGTCATTTCAGGCGCTGGTGTAACAGATTCATGACGGACTACGCCGCGATAATGTATGCTAGCCGCGGCGCATGTGACATTTCAAGAGGGACCGCCTCATCGAATCCCGCCGCATCAAAGTCTCGATCGCCATCGCTTCAGCTACGGAGGAATGAATACACAGCAAGGCGCACTCGTGCGGTTCCTTTAGCACGGACAACGCCCCACCAATGCGCCACGTCAGATGTGCGGTATTATCATTTTTGGTGACAATGCACGCAGACTCATCGACCCGTGGGCCACACACTCCTTTATTTCATGCGAGTATGTCGCATGAGCTCGGATACCCCGCCCTTGGGATGTGGTTCGAGATTGCCACGCCTACGTGAGTAGTCTCTACGGCCTAGTCGATGCTTGTGGGTAGCTTGTTTTCTATTGAGGGCCAAGTTATGGAAGCAGATTTGATATTAATAGATCTCAAGGGGTTAGATGTGATTCTTGGGATGGATTGGCTTGCTTCAAACTATGCTTCAATGGATTGTTTCCGTAGGGAGGTGATATTTAGACGACCGGGTTGTAAGGGGTTGTAAGGGAGGTGACATAGCTGTACCATTTCTGCTAGATGTTTACTTCAAAAGGGTTATAAGGGGTATCTAGCTCACGTAGTTGACACTCGTAGTAGCAAGGTGGGATTAGAGGATGTACCAAGAATAGACTTTCTGATGTGTTTCGACTACCTCCGCTCGCCCGTAACGAGAAATGTATTTTCCCATCGATTTAGTTCCCACACCCTCCATTCTTTACCACCTTATAGAATGGCACCTACTGAGTGTTTAAAGAGAGTCAAGACTCTGCTACAAAGAGTCGTGGATGTAATTAGGCCCATTTCACCCTCGGGGAGCGCCTGTTATTTCCAGGAAGAAGCAAGATGATACTGAGGTCGTTATAAACTGGCATACCTGAATAAGGTCACCATTCTAATGCATATCCTTCGCCTCGCATTGATGATCTATTTGGATCACCCCAGGTGCAAGAGTATTCTCCAAGATCGACTGAGGTCAAGGTACCATCGCTTGAGGATTGCTGAACTCCGAACAGCACACACATGCCCCAAGACTTATCTCGTAATCCAGACATGTGCATTAAGGAGTTTCAAGTGATGTTCCTTTCTGACCACCAATGCCCCGAAGAACTTTCATGGATTTGATGAAATAGGGCCTTCCTTTCCCATACTTAGAGATCTAGCTTGTCATCACTTCATCGACGACATTCGTACCAGAAGCAAGTTGGAGCATGAGAGACATTTGAGTTTGGTGTCATAGAATTTTAAGGCAAGATTCAACTCAGACGCTATGTTCAAGAAATGAATTTTGGTCGAGCTTCAGAGGTTTCTGACATGGTTTCTCGCCGATGGAATTTATGTGATCCTCATAAAGTGGGCAGCTGCAAATCGGGAGCAACCAACTACGATGACAGAAGTGCGGAGTTTCCTGGGATTAGCGATATTACCGCAGGTTCATAGAAGGGTTCTCAAAGATAGCAGACCACTCATCGCTTGACTAGAAAATGAGTACCTGAGTGGACTCGATTGTGAGGGAAGTTTCAAACGACCGAAGGAAAAGTTGACGCGCCTCCTCGTTTTCGAAGACCGCAGGGCAAACGAGGGGTTCGAGGTTTACAACGATGCTTCACGCCAGCGTTTGGGTCAAGGTGGTTGATGCAACATAAGAGAGTCAGGGCGACGCTTCTGCATAGCTTGAAGAAACACGGTCGAATTATCCTACTCATGACTTGGAAACCTCATATGTGAATTTCGCATCAAGACTCGAGGCATCACTGTACGGAGCTACTGTCGATATTTGACCACCATAAGAGCCTTAAGTATTTGCTTTCTACCCGTATGAGTTAAACTTAATGCGCAGGAGTGGACGGAATTACTTAAGGATTATGATCGCACCATCGACTACCATCCGTAAGGCAAATGGGTATGATGCCTGCAGAAGTTTACAAAGCTCTTCGCTTATATGCGTGACAAGACAACTTCCATTGATGGTCAAGGCGAGTCGGGTGTCGAGTTGAGGACGCATGCTTCAGAGCACTGGATAGTTTCCAACTACGACCGATACTTGTAGATCGTATTCTCAAGGCACAACTAGAAGATCCCTATTTGATGAACATGAGAAAGAAAGTCGAGGAAGGAGAACAATCGGATTTTGCTATTAGGAGACTACAGCCTTAGTGATTGGTTCTAGGCTTGGTAGGTTCCAAAGAACTCGAAGAGTTAAAAGGCAAAATATTTGAGGAAGCCTAAGGCCGCTTTATGCTATGCACCTTAGCATCAAGATGTATCGTATTAATCGAAGGAATATTATCGTGCTCGGATGAAAAGGGAAGTAAGTTGTCGAGTATGTATCCAAGTGTTTCATCTGTCAACAATTGAAGGCAGAGAGATAAAAGCCTTCTGGACTTCTACAGCCCTTACCCATCCTAGAATGGAAATGGGAGCACATTATAATGGACTTTGTGTTCAAACTCCCTCCTACGTCAGAGACATGACTATGACGGGTAGTAGTTGATCTGGCCACCAAGTCCGCGAACATTTCTACCTATTCATGAGAATTTTTCTCCTCGAAAGATACAAATCTTTATGAACCATAGTGAGTTTCAGACGGGTGCCGTTGTTTCCATCATCTCTCGAGCAGAGATCCACGATTCACTTCTCGAGGTTTTGGAAAGGATCACAGCTGAAAACCAGATGTCAAGCACCTGAGTACCGCCAACCTCGATCGATGGACAATCTGAGAGGACTGCACCTTAGAGGATACATGTCGAGGCTCGCGCGCATCGCAATCCAAAGGACATTAGGATTACTCCACTGGGCAGTTCACTTATAACAACACCTATCACTCTGCATCAGAGAGTCTGATCCCTATGAGGCATTGTACTGGGAACAATGCCGCACTCCATTATGTCGGGAATGAGATCAAGGAAAAGGAAATTACTAGGTCCTCGAGATTGTACAAACGACCGTGACAAGGTTACTGCTATACTGCCCGCTTGAAAGCAAATAAGATAGCAAAAGAGCTATGCGAACAAGCGTAGAAAGGATCTGAAGCCTGAGGTCAAGATCGATATTCTCAAGCTCTCACTGAAGGGCGTGGTACGCTCGGTAGCGAGGTAGCTGGTCCTCGCCACATCGGGCCTTTGAGATTGTTGAGAGGATAGTCCGGCTTATAGATTAGACTTGCCGAGGAGCTTCGAATCCATAATGTGTCTACATCTCAATGCTATGTAAGTATATCTCGCATCCCCTACATGTGTCGGGAGACACCGTAGATTGAGCCGAGGGGATGACTTATTCTATGAGGAGCCAGCAAGTGTGATTCCTGGAAGAGAAGTTATATGAGTCGCAACAAAGACAATATCCTTAAATAAGGTCCTTCGAGAAACCACTTAGTCGAGGAGGCGACTGGGAGCCGATGTAACCAAATGCGGAGCCGCATCCTCATCTCTTCCATGACGCAGTACG